>JAHWFP010032100.1:0-15171 GCA_023313725.1 Lithobius niger
AATTTATTAAGTGACGTGGGCGAATTTGTGTTGCGTTTCGGTACCATCAATAAACTTCTGCGTTGTGCAGTCTAAACAAATGTTTGGGAGAAGTTTTCATCACATATAAGTCGAACCATCCAGAATAGAGGTAGGATCGGGGAGGGTTGGGGGGGAGGGGGAGTTTCATTTATTTGAATTAATTTATTGTGTGATGTGGGCGAGTTTGTGCTGTGTTTCGGTGCCATTAATAAACTTCTGCGTTGTGCTACAAATAAGTGTTTGCGGACAATTTTCATGACGTAATAACGTGAACCAATCAGAAACAATGTAGAATCGGGGATGGAAAGGGGATTGTTTCATTTATTTGCATTAATTTATTGTGTGACCTGGGCGAGTTTGTGTTGTGTTTCGGTATAATAAATTTCTGGGTTGTGCTCCAAATAAGTGACGGGGAAAATTTTCATAGCGTGTAACTCAAACCAATCAGAAACGAGGTAGAATCAGTGATGGGAGGGGTTGTTTCCTTGTTTGATTTATTTGCATTAATTTATAGTGAGACTTGGGCGAATTTGTTGCATTCGCTGCCATTAATAAGAAGATTTCATTCGGATTATTATTAGTAGTAAGCAGTTTTTGTTCAATCTGATAAACTCCTAACTCCCCAAAGAAGTGATTTCATCGCAAAACCATACAGCATTCAGAGGGAGTTCGAAGAAAATGCCTAATGAATTTCGAGTGAATCGTTTACGCGTTTGGTCGTAATGGCGGAAAAATCAGGAAAGCTGACAAACAGACAACAGACAGGAAAACGCCAAATAGTGGAGTTTAAACAGAAGTCGCTAGTTCACTCAAGTAATGCAATTTATTTAACACCAGAGGGAGGCACAATGCCGGCTACAACGCGGGAACTTGTTACCGGAAGTCCCAAGTTCGATTATGGCCAGATGTTTGACACCAACACATTTTTCATTCTAGACGGCAAGACACTGGTTTGCAATTAAGTTCCCCGATGCTACGACCGGTGTTTGCTTATTTTCTTACTGCAGTTTCATTTGTCTTCATTTTATAAAATGGTAAGGAATGAGTTTTTTTTTTCACCAGAAGATTTTTTGTGGTGTATATTCCGCGTTACAAAAAAATGGAGAGGAAATATATAAATAAAACAGGTGTGCGAGAACTGATTAGTTAAAGCAATTTAAAAACAAAATAAAACCAGAAGTAGCTGTCGTCAAACACTTATTCGCAAGCGAGAGTAAGGGCGCGTTTATGCAACAAGTGCAACAAGTGAATACGGTAATAGATAACAATTGTATGTATTATAAATAACAACACGGATGAAGAACAAAGTGCTACAATAATTTAAACATTACTGCAAGATTGTTGTCATTTCACGCTATTTCCAAAACTTGGTATTCTCCCTCAAAGGACAGCTTCTAGCAATGATCAAACGTCGTTAGAATAAATAACTTCTCGCACCGAGAAATCAAAATCCAACATGGCGTCCATTTCATGGCTGTCGAATCGAAGACAAACCATCGAATGCCGGCATACAAAAAACAGTCCGTCATCTTGTACTGCGTTAAAAATTGTTTTCTTGTTGTTATAAATCGTCGCTCAAATGTTTCCAGCATCGTACGCCGTGTCACGAGGCACGAGGAGAAGATTTGCGTCTGCGTCGTTGCATGGTTACTAATACGTATAGACAATTCGAACGCTGCATACTCCGGTAAAGGCGAGAAGCAGCCATCAGATTTAGTATTGATCAAGTAAAAGCTAGTGAGTGAGAAAACTGTCGTTGCGTAAACGAGCTCTAAGGGCACGTTTCCGCAACGACTCGCCTTTGCATTCTAGCAGCTAAAAGCTAGAAATCATCTGAAATTCCAACATGGCGGCAGTTTTGGCTTTCCCAACGGTCAATAATGGGAGCTGGGAAAATTGTTTCGTCAACAAGAATTATTTATTTTACTGTCACGGATTATAAGACTACAAGCATTTACTCAAACGATGTCGGATTTAACAAATCCAGGTAGCATTGTTACCATGGCAACGACACCTTCGCCATCGCGATTAAATTCGAGCTGTGAGAATGCAAAAGCGAGTTATTGCGTAATCACTCCCTAAAGTACCAAGTAATTCCATACTTTTTTAATTAGCGTGTAATTTGTATAAATCCCAATTCAAAGAATGAAAACAATACAAATACTATAAACCATCTGTTTGTAAGTAATAACCTTACTGGGTTGTCCTACGACTAAACTTGCCGTGGCCACAACTAAGTCAAAGGAATTTTCTTGAGGAGTGAGCTTCAAAAGCCAGGGAATCTGATAATAGTCCAGTGCTAGCTACCACGGATCATTAATTCCAATATCGTCCACGAGGTAACGCTGAGGAGTGAGTTGTTGATGGGTGGAGGAGGGCCACAAGAGAAGTGTGTGTTGGGGGGAGAGGAGTTCCTTGTTGCTCCCTCCCCAGTCCCCACTTCATCACGGTTGGTGGCGGAATATTAATTAAATCATTAAGCGCCTTGAATGCCTCACGTGCTCGCCCATCGCCAGAGGGAGCCATTTGTTTCCGCCTAGACAACCCAGTAAGGTTCGAGACTGACGTCACAACACACCCATCCCTACCCATGCTAGAAATAAAACAAAAATCCTTCATCCCTACCCACGCTAGAAATAAAATTAAAATTCTTCCGATAAACGAAAAGAAGGCGTTGGTCGTTGATTTGTCGCCCACTTCCGCGTTGGGTTTGGGTGTGGAAGAGTGAATGGGAAGAAGAGGCATAGCACAAGAAGAGGCTGAAGCATAAGATCGTCTCTAGCAATGGCCTTGGAGGTGATATCCAAGGCATTTTTTCCCTTAACTTTTCCTGTATTTTGTCATATTTATATTTCTGGCTATGCTTTAATGCCCGTAGTGGGGGGGGGAAGGGGGGGGACTATAGAGCAGTGACACGACGTAGTATTATTGTATATAACTCTATGCTGGAGCCTTAATGGGTTAGCTGCAAGGGGCACTTCAGAGAGAAACTTCAGATGGGCGTCATACTGAAGCCGAGGCTGTTAAGAGTGATTTCTTAGACCTAAAATGCGCGATTTTTGTTGTTGGAGAAAACAACGTTATTTTAAGCCTAAGAAATCCGCTCTTCCGTTGTTTTCCCTCCATTTTTATGTAGTGCACCTTGTAGTTATGCCCTCCAAAACTCATACTGGTGCCAATATGGCGGCAAATGTCACTGCTCTATAGCATCACAAATTGATAGCAGCTACCAACCTGCCACATAAGAGCGATAAAGAAGTTGGAGTGGGCCGTAAGGAGATTTTTCTACGTTTTGGGTACATTTTTGTCGCATTTACCTGTATTTTTTCTGCAATTTCGGCAATTTTTCGAATTTATTTGCCTTGTTGTTCAGCAAAAAACGATTTTTGGTGTTTAGCAAAATTTATACAGTATTTATCATAAAATTGTTCTCAAGAACATTTTGAATAACAATGATTTGTCAAAACATGCAGATTTTTTTTATTTATTATGCAAGAAGAATTATACACAGTTGTATTCCTTATTTCATACAAATGTACTTATAAATTTCGTTTTATAGTAGATTTTGACTAATACTAGTTTTTTTTTTATAATCACAACATTGAACACAAAGTCATGCTGTAACGGTATTTGCAAACACAATTCACACATTTTTGACATTTCCATGGTAGTGGAAAGTCTTGAGAAAATCTTTTTTGGTGATGTATGGCAGCTTATTCGACATCCAACCATAAAATAAAACCATACTCAAATGGATGAAAGTTTGGAGAAACGTTAACCATATGTTTCCAGTGATTTTTCTGATACTGCAACGCCGTCCTTAGCCAATAAGGTGAATAGATAGTTAGAAGTAGTACTCAGTTGGTTTATTCGCAAAGCCACGCGGGATTTTTCCTTTAAGATGTTAATTGTGATTCAGTAGGACAGCTCTAGGAGTAGGCTAGGCTAAGTTCCACTTTGGAGAGATGTTGAAGGTTTAGGATCAGCTCCCAGAGTGACCAGTGCAGTCCCTTTTATGCCAACGACTGCTTCCAGAGTGGTACACAGGTGGAGCCACAATAGGACCATGAGCCTCTAGTACTTAAGCTCCCTCGTGTGGTGATGACATCACCAGCTGTGTACTGGAAGCAACCCCAAGGTTACAGTTTATATTAATATACATGATTTAGTACCAGACAATAATATTATGACAACAAGACCTTTACATAATATAGGCAACAGCAGCAGTAATAGAAACCCAAGCTCAAGGCCAAAGGATCCAGGTGACCCCCCACTTAGGATGTCAGGTTAGGTTAAGCTACTATGGTCAAGGTGGAGAGAATCTCCCGTTGCAATAGTCCTACAATGACTGCTCTGCTGGTCCTACCACCCGTCATGACATCACGATAGATGCTATCAGGAGGGACGTGGTGTAACGGCTGTTACATCGTAATGCAACGTGCGCCGAGAAATGAACACTTCGCGGTGCGTCTTTCCATTACATAAAGGAGCCCAAGCACTCGTTCAAAAGGTGTCAACCCAGCTGTTGGCCGAGCGCCAAGTTCCATGGATCGAGCGAGTTCCTCTGCTTAACCAGTTAGAATGGCTTTCTGCACACGTCCTGTTGCGTGACGTAATTCCTTGGCGAGAGTCTGAACATTGTTCAGACGGGTATAAAAGCTGGCCATTTGGACTCATGTCGGCAGTTTGTTTGGGGTCTGACCTAGCCAGTCTAAACCCTTGGATCTACTAGGGCAGCACAGCTGTATAACAATGCCTGTTAACAGTGCTAGGGCAGCATAGCTAACAGTGCCAGCTAACAGTGCTACTTGTGCCTAATATGTAAGTAACACTTGCTGTATTACACCACTTGCAGTCTCTAGCGGTTGCAGTGGTGACAATAGTCGGAATTCAGCTAAAATTTGAATTTTGCGTCTTGTTGCAAATCCACGAAGAACCCTCCTTTCGTGCCATCTAACGTCACAAGGTGGAATGGGTGAGCAGCTGCATGTATTACTTCCTGTCCACATCAGAGTGTGCGAGACTTGGTCTGAAGCTGGGAGAGGAGACCCATTGTTTCTATCCCCAGTCGATAATGTCTGAAATAGCAAAACTCTTGTTCGGCAAAACTTTTAACTACGGCAGTTGCAGTTTGCTTGGATCAATCACAGAAGAAATCATATTTTTCACACGCATTAGTTAAGGTCAAAATGATAAATTCTGTAGTGTACTTTCATACACTGCATGTGGAAAAGAATCTTTTGCCGGCCGCTGCTATCAGGAGAAAGGCAATTTGGAGGTTCTGCTCCGGGACCCTGGCATCTACCAACACTCTCGTCCACACGGTCACTCACTTTGCCAGCCAAAGAGGGTACCATGAATGTTTGGCATTCGGTGTTGTATGGTGACACTATGTATCGGTTTTCTTTTGGCTTGGTCAGTTTTTACCATTTGTTGTTTTGTTTATGTGGCTTTTGTAGTCGCATGTGTGGACCATTTGGTCGTCTGATTGGATAATAACTAAATATAAATAAATAAGTTTTGTGTTATAGTGGTCGACAACTGGCCGCATGGGGTTACCATTCAGAACGAGAGATAGAATACAGGAGAGAACAATCTTGGAGACTGCCCGCTCCAAGGCCACAATTAGGTAGGGGGAAGAGAAAGGGGGATTACCCTGGGCCCCATACTATTTAGGGCCTTCCGAACAGTGGTGGGGTGAAGCCTAAAAAAAGGATCCTAAATGTGTTGTTGAATGAAGCCCATTCTTAGAGCTTTCCCTTGGTCCCAACAAATGTAGTTTCGGCTCTTCCACTATGGGTGTTGTGGGCGATTCTTTATCCTACTCGTGACTGTGAGAGGATTGCTGTTGCTTAGATTGTCCATTTCTTAGGCGGCTCACACACCAGTGTTGCACCAAATGTGAAACATGCTACATAAGGTAAAAGCTGGATATTGCTTGACTGCAAACATATGGGCAACATTAGTTTTATACCTGTATTATTATTTCTGCAATGTCCATCACGTTACAGAGGCTGCCTACTGGAAGCCATGTTTATTGCTAAACACCAGTAAACAATACACAAAATCAACACTAGGGCAGACACAACAACAATGAACCTAAACCACTAAACATGCCAGCTATCAGCACCATGGGAGAAAAGGGTCACACATTCAAGGGATACAGTCCTTCAACGATGAAGAGCATTTCTTCATCCTTGTGGAACAACACAGTGGAACACCCAATTGACTGGTGACTTCAGGTAGTGAGATCCCCATGAACATTCTGGTCTTCAACGATACCAGCTCCTGGTTCAACCAATTTCATAAATATCATCGTAACTGGATCTGGTCTCTCAGGAATAGAATAGGTTATTTTTAGACCAAGGATCCATTAACACATCTAGTTCTTTAACTACCACACCCTTTCTGGAATTGCCCATTTCTCTTCCCCTCCTCTACGTTTACTTGACAGGTACAGCACTCGCTTACAAAGCTGCTCAATGTGTTGTTTCCAATCAAACGTACCAAGTAAGTCACAGGAGTGACAACTTTAATGACTGTCCAGGAAATCCATCGACTTTAACTACGATAATCCCGAACATACACTAAATCGTCTACTTGTACTGCAGCACAAATACGAGGCCTTATAGAAAGCTCTTCAGCTCTCGGCAATAACAAGGCAACCAAGTACGCATTGGTTTGTCCCAAAACATCTCAGCTGGACAACTGGAGTCAATACGTGAAGTGCAGAATGATACGAAAAGAGGAAATAACGCGAAATCTTTTTACGGATTTATATTCAGCTTTTAAGTTTTTCTTATACCACACGCATATGGTTCTCGGCGTGAATTCCGAACAATGAACCATTGTTACAAAGCCATTGTCGAGAGAACCCACTAGTGGAAACACCGGTTCTCGTCAGACCACCGAAGTTAAGCAGCATTGGCCCCGATTGGTACTTGGGTGGGTGACCTCCTGAGATTCCATTCCGGGTGTTGCAGACATAAGGCCTTAGGGCTTCGTCGGGCAGATGACCGGATGCGGTTAACGCTCGCTAAAACCCTTTGATCCTTTTTTTAGTGGATTCTCTGAGAACTCCCAACAATGTAGCAAAGAAAGTTTGGCGAAAGAATAGTTTCGTTGTTGTCTGAAGGGGTATTTCGGAATCAAGCTAGAATGCAATGACACAAACAAATTTCATACTTTTTCATGCTTATTTTAATAAGGTATGCTGAAAACTAAAATAAATCAGTTTGTGGATAGCTCTCACCCTACCCGATGAAGGTTGCCTCCCAGAGCAGCCTAATGCTATGCTGGCACAACCGTATGTCATATTTTGATTATTTTTAATTTATTTGTTAAATATAGAGCTTTCGAATACATGTTTATTTGTCAATTTAAATTAATTGATTTGCATTTGAAATACGTTAACATAATACAACAAACTCATAAAATACCTATGGGATCCCAACACTACAACCGTTTAACACCAGTTCTACTTGTAAATATTAACCAGTTCTACTTGAAAACTAAAACAAATCAGTTCGTGGATAGCTCTCACCCTACCCGATGAAGGTCGCCTCAATTTCTAGCCTAGAAATATATACAAACTCGTGACTTATAAACTGAGGTCCACAATCCGAATGTTCGTGAAGTGGAAGACCATGGCGAGGAAATGGCAAGGAGACCATCATTTAAACATTGTGCCCACATATTGTGCAAGTTCTCATCATAGCTATTTCCAGTCAGTTTGGTATTGCAGCGACGCTTAACAAGAACATGTGACCTAAGAATGGTCCATCAAAATCTGCATGAAACCTACCCCAAACTTCATTCGGAATTATAGCCCACACTAATTTATACCCTTTTGGTGGTGCAGCCAAGTTAATTTGATAAAGGTCACTTGGTCTTTTTATTTTGCAATCCTGCGTTGCTAGTGGAGTCCGTAGTTCTTTCTTTCTGACATTCCTGCCTACTATTGTTGCCATTATTAACTTATGCTGCTGCCAATGCTCATTATTGTTATTTTGCTTTCAGGGGGCACGAACCAAACTAGGTTATTTGCCCCATGATGATGAGAGGGGCAATTGACCTGGAGAAATTAAATCTAGGATCTTTGACATCAGCTTTGATGCTCATTATTTTTTAGTGGAAAACAATGTACTGTTCAGTGTTTTTGCCATTGTTATGCTGCTACCGATGCTCAATTTTACCCCCAGCAAATTCTGATGTTAGATATTTCGGACTTAGGGCACGTTTACGCAACCACTCGCTTTTGCATTCTCGCAGCTAGAAGCTAGAAATCACCTCAAACTCCAACATGGCGGCGGTTTTATGTCTGCCGCCTAGCAACGAAAACAGCAAATAACGTGAGTTCAGAAGCGTTTGGTAAAAATTGTTTCGTCATGAAGAATTCTTTATATTACTGGCACGGATTATAAGACTGCAAGTACTCAAACGATGTCGGATTTAGCTAATCCATTTAGCGTTGTTACCATAGCAATGTCACCTTTGCCATCGCGATTGAATTCTAGCTGCGAGAATGCAAAGGCGAGTCGCTGCGTAAAAGCGCTCCCACTTTGGCAAGCACCAGCATAAAGGCGAACGTTGTAAATACGAAGAAATCAACAAAGCTATTTGTGCGGCACGTGCAGCTGATTCTTTCAAATTCGTTGTTGGATTAGTTATTGTTAAGCAGGAAAATCAGTGGAACGACCCAGCCACCCGCTGGTATTGTTGAGGTGAGAAGGGGTACTTCGTGCTTAGGATTTTTTTTGGGGTGGGGGGGGGATCTGTTCTTTCTATCAGTCCTAACCGAAATTGTTTAGCTTTGGTACAAATACAATATGACCATTACAATGGCGCTTTGGTGCTTCGTGCTCATGTCGATTGCAGCATGTCAAAGATCCTGGGTTTTCTGATTGCATTTCTCCAGCTAAATTGTCCCTCTCGTCGTCTACTCTGTGCAGTGGGGCAGACAATCCGGTTTGGGTTTGGCTCCTTGAAACTAAAAAAAATAAACCAAAAAAGCGATCGAACGACGTGGCAACCGTAGCATCAATTCAACCTGAAACAATACTCAGCTCAGAAAGAGACCTCGACATGAGGAAAAAGGATGTTTTTTTTTAACGGAGATGTACATACATGCGCCACAGGGATGTATACGAGATTTCGACGACTTCCTCACAGTTGAAGCGGTTGATGCAGTTTATGTCTATTTACGGTTGTTATACTGCACGACTGGTGTACTAGCAGCTTTTATTGTGTGCGTGGCGTATCTTGAGTCCTGGAAGTATTTTATGAGCGGCTACGTCTTCCTGTATAGGGTGCGGCTTTAATCGACGGCCGCCATTGTTTTTGTAACCATTTTGGATATCAACAAGGCACTCTGCTACCAAAAACGTACAATCGATTATCTGTGTTCGTTCTGCAGCGAACTCAAGATAGGCCACGCACACTTTAAGTGCAGTAAGAAGTATTGCTCAGATGCTATATGACGAACACGCTTTGCCTTTGTTGTTGTTTTTACGTATGGGAGCCTATCCCAAACTGGATTATGTGACACACTGTAGACGACGAGAGGGATAATCTATCTGCAGAAATCCAAGAAGAAAACCCAGGAATTTTGCCTCTGTTTACAATATAATGTATGTCTCACACAACATTGTTTATGCCAATACTGACTTCTTGTAACAAAATTATCCGTGTTAAAACCTTCCATGATAACCATGACTACATTAAACGCAAACACAACGGAAACAGGTTTGCGTCTGTATTTATATATCATTTTTAATCAACCCCATTTGGATTACCATCCTGTTATTAAGTGTAAAAAGAATTGGTGTAGGTTATCCCCCATCCCCCAATATGAATCAAATGGTAATGTTTGACACCATTTTCCTACCAAACTTAAAAACTGTACACGTAAACTATAACACCAATTCCACCATTATCGTCTACTGTATACATCTAAAGTTTACCACGCCACATAGATATACTACAGCCCATACTTCGAAAATAATACGCTTTACATTCAGTTATCCATGCAAGCCGTTAAGATGAAAAATGCAAGGCTATAGTCTTTTTAGTGCGCGCATCTTGTTGAGAATTTGTGTTGCGCAATACACCAACGAATATTGCCTACATATTTTAGCGAGGTCTCACAAACATTACCTAACTTTGGCGAGGGCACAAATTAAGGCTGTGGCATGTGCACGGAATGGCAATCGCGCTCTGTGGGGAGAGATGAGCTTTTTTTTTTTCTTTTTTCCCCAACGTACAGTAATTGGATTAAAATATGCGCATTTCTGCGGAGGGCGCCTAGGCATCAGTCCCGCGGAAAATGCGAGAGGAATTTCGCGCCAGTGAACACGAGAAAAAGAAAATGGCAGCCGGAAAAAACAAAATGGCTGCGAGCAGTGAGTAGAGAACTTGTGGAAGTAGAG
This sequence comes from Lithobius niger, assembly GCA_023313725.1. Lineage (NCBI taxonomy): Eukaryota > Metazoa > Arthropoda > Chilopoda > Lithobiomorpha > Lithobiidae > Lithobius > Lithobius niger. The sequence goes on from JAHWFP010032100.1 coordinate 10,449, forward strand.
GGGAAGATGCGTCAACATTAAACTTTATTTTCGCCCAGCTAAATTACGAAATCATGAAAAATACGAATTCAACGATCGTTGAGGGCTATTTTTCTTCATAAAGAACAGGCATTCCCCCCCCCCCCTTAAGGTTTATTAGTGGACCTTGGACTAACGATTTAACGATTTGCAGCGATAATTTCAAAGTTGGTAATTTTTCCCTATTAATTCGACAATTTATTTTTTCCCCAGACTTGTTTAAATCAGCCAAACTACATCTACACTCAACAGACACCATCTGCCACTATGAGTGCGTCGACAATCGCATACAAAAAGTTCGGTTACTGGGTAACGTGATTACCGAGACGCAGGGCCAAAAACATAATCGGCGGAACGGCAACACAAAATAAGCCACTCAGCACGCGCATGCTACCACATTGTCCTGCAATTACGTGGATCACGATTTTCAGTTGTCAGTCGAAGACTAATGAGTATAATCTTAACGTCAATCCAATTCACGGTGTTTTAACGTTTTAAATTGACAAAATAATCTAAATCGAAAATATTTAAGTTAAAAAATTTAGCAACAGACACAAAAAAAATACACACTGCAGCCAACATTAAAGTGTGTTTCTTTGACAAATTTAACAAACAGCATTCGAAAATTGCAACGTTTTGAGCTTAATGTTATCAATAACACCAAGAATTTATAGGGTTGGGAGGAGAATTTGTGTCTGCGACCCATACTGAAACGTCTTGGATACATTCACATTAGTTCAGTCTTAGTTTAGTCTTAGTTTATAGAGGGCGCCACGTGTTTTATGTGGGAATTTTTAGTCGGTTTTTAGCCTAAAATTAAACTAAACTAAACGAAAGTAGCTTTTATTTAATTATTATTTAGCCTAGCTTAGTCGTAATTTAGTTAACTTTAGATTTGGGCTGAAAAATGAGCAAAAATTACCAGACAGAACACGTGGCGCCCTCTGAAAACTCGGACTGAACTAATGGGGACGAATCTAACGTGTTTCAATAGGGACTTTTTAGAGTTACAAATTCTCCTCCTAAACCCTATAAATTCTTGATAACACGAAATTAAGTAAGAATTATTCCTGTTATCCTATTATTTTGTGCATTAGTTTCTTTTGCTTGATTTGTTTTCTAAGAAAATCCCAATTTAAGCCTTTGTTTTAACCTCCAAACTTGATCCCCCCCCCTCTCAGAGTGTTTAGGATAGGCGTGGGGTGGGGAGAGAGAGGGGAAGAGGGACTTTGCCTACGAATCACTCTGGATGCAGGGGAAAGTCGGGGATCCGGATGCTTCGCTCTCGGTTACCAAATGTGGGCGATGTGAATGTAAAGTATTTAATTTCAACATTGGACTATATCGAAACAACTAATATATACTGATTATCAAGACACCCGCCAAGATAAATGATAACATCCAGATAATATGTATATATGAGCATGGCGCCCACTAAACACGTTGTGTCTTTATTGCAAAGGTAGTTTCGCTGTTTTCAGCCATCTGAGGATAAAAAACTATGCGACAGAAAAGGCTGAAACTTGTTTAATCGGGAGACTTTGGTAGCCTGACAACATAAAAGTCACTATTAAGGACACAGCTTAACGTTTTCTTGTTGAAAAAACGACGTGAATAACGTTGAAATTTGCCTAATTACAAACTACTATACTAACTACTAGTAACGCTTTTTTTGTATCACGAAAATAAATTCTTCCATGCGGTAAATAAAGCTGGTTCTTAGCTCATTTTACAGGTATTACTCTGGAGTTGTGCCCTTTTCATATGGACCTTTCTAATTGGTCAAGTGGTTCAGGGGTTAGGGAGGTCCAAACGATTAGCTTGGTGAAAGAGCTTGGCGTTTGATATCACGACTTCCCACGGCCGAAAAGCTTGGCGGGAATCCTTAACAAGTTTTGTTTTGGGATAGATTAGATCTACTGTTACGTGATATAATGTCATCAACTTATCAATTGGAGACGACAAATTAAGAAAAAGTTATCAAGAACAACGCTAGTGGTCCACCCACCAAGTTCACGCTGTAAGACATCATTGTTAAAAAATTCATTATTCAATCGTGCCGATGCCCTCATTGTTACACTGATGACCAGTTCTGGTCCGAGCTTTCTAAATAACCTAACTAACTGGTTTTGGTTTCTAGAAGCCATGGATTCACGATTTATGATGCGTAACTGTTCACGATGTATAACTTTGCTTCGCACAAGCAAGTTCCTAGTGAACTTCGTGTCGTTTTATTTACACAATGTAAGGAAGCATTATTATTTAAAAAATTCACTATTACTATTAAGTCAAACAAAGCAAGTTACTACGAAATTGCTGCAGGGCTTAATGATTACTTTCATCTGTTTTCCACCAAACTAATGCTGCTTTGCCCTCTTACGAGGCTAGTGAACTTTGTGATTTGGATGGGGAAATCTTTTCTAGATTCACGATACAAGCCCAACTGACCAGGCTTCACTACGTAGAATTACATGTTTACATGCTCTGTCCGCGTTTTGTCTTATGTCTGCAACTTGACTTCAACATCCTAGCGTGTGTCAGCTCGTCTCGCAGTAACTTGATTCTTCACTGTTGCAATAGTTGATTCTTCATTATTCGATGAAGAAGTTGTTGTAATCACGGTAAACAATGGAGGAAAACAGTTTGGAAACAATTCAACCGGCTTCCTGAAGCCCACGTTGAAGAACTAAATAGCCTAAGTCATTCCGTTATGTAGGCCACCCAATGTTGAAGCCGCTTTAGCCCCCTATGGTTTAGAACTGAAAGATTTAAGCAAAAACCGGGATCCTTTCACTTTGGTTCTCAACAACGAATTAACCGTTGAGTTGATTTAGACATTATCTGACCCCCAAAGAAAAAACTTACTACAACAACACTAAAAAACATTGGCTGACAATTTTATTTTGAACAAGACCCAGTCACATGTTATATTTTCCCCCGCGCCGGGTTAGCGGCTGTACTCCGGCTTAGTTTGTAAATAGTTTTATAGAATAGGTTTAGGTTGAGTGCATGGATTTTGTGACCTGTAAGCTCACTTCAATAAAGTAAAGTGCTGGCTATGTGATGTGTCGTGCTCATGTCGATTGTGACATGTCAAATATCCTGGGCAGCGGCAGCAGTACATGCCAATTCAATTTGGAAAACAGGGAAGTTAGAGTTAGACTTCCTCAAATTCACCAGATACGCCGTCTTATAGTCTTATACCTTCAGTTCCTCTGCAATTCCTGGCTGAAATCATGGATCGGCCATGTAGCGCAGATTCTGCATCTGCTCTTCTTGTGTAAGGGCTCCTCCTCTCTTCTCTTCGCTCACGCCAAGAAAATGCTTACTTAACCAAGCTACGTTGGGCTAAGATATCTTTGCAGTCCCTAACATCTGGTTATGATCGTGCTTCACCCTTCTATGGCGCAAATTCACAAGAGCGTGTGCCTTGGTAAAGGTGACTATACTGATCAGACTCAAGGCCTCTCCAGACAGAAGAAAATTTCGTGCGAAGCTATGCGTAACTACGTGCCTACAAGGTCAACATTGCAGCGATCGTTTGGTTGGTGTTGCGTTAAGGACGAATATTGAAGTCTTTTTTACACCATATTACGTCGGCGTGCAGCCGCGAGCAGCCAGTCTGGTTAGGATTTCACAGTTTCTGCAGCATTTACTCGAATTCCTGAGCATTTACTTCGTTTTACTCAATTCATACGAGAAGAAGCAAATCTTAAATACTTAAAATTTAGGCTGAGCATTTCCTCATTTTTATTTTTAAAGACGTGAGGATTTGCTTGAAAAAACGTGAAGTGTAAGGTTTTGCTGAATTTTACTCATATAGGCCGACGGCTAATGTGGTAAGTTTTTGTTCAGTGAGCTTCTGTACTACATTCTTTGAAACCATCCCTCGCGTCTACCCCTCCAGATTCTCCGTCACCCAATAGGCTGATGTGGGTCACGTGATCTCGTTTTAGTTTTGAAAATTCACAGAGCTGCTGCGAAGTGTTGTTCCTGTTTTTAATTTACCGCTATTTTCTTTATATTGCTCGAAGATTCTACGGTGCTACATCTAGGAGTTGGAAAGGTGAAAAGGTGCCTTCAAACTAACCGAACCCATTTTGTCTCTCTATCTTGTAATCTGTTAGTGTGGAAATTAAGGAAGTTTTGTGAAACCAAGTAAAGTTCCTGAAACCTGTAAACCGTAAAATGCAATTAAACTCGTCAGATATTTCAAGTTAGCTGCTCCGGATAGTAGGCAGCCTTGTTGTCACTCAGCCGCGTTAGTGGTCACACTGGGGTTTTGTTACTGTTGGGGCCCGGAGGTTGATTGCCCATGTGAACAATATATGTCGTAATATTTCATTTGTAACTTACTGTTACTGTTAATCGACATTAAACATCACGTTTCCGGCCGCTCCCCCTTTTTACTGTTACCGTGTAAAGAATGAACACGCTCGCCTTTTTTCATTGCTACCGTGCAAAGAATGACAATGATCCCCCTTTTTCGCTGATACAGTGAAAAAAAAAAAGAACGTGATCACCCTATCGGATGAAATACTGCGTTTGGATTGGTTGTCACAGTGGCTGCCTTCCCCGTTACCGAACCTCGCCTACGTGCAACAAGTCTAGCCTTTTTAAACGCTCACCTTAAAATAATAACTTCAACGCAGAACTCTATAAAATGCAGCGAAAATCACAAGGCTCGTCCCCTACCCCTTTACCC
>JAHWFP010032104.1:585-39471 GCA_023313725.1 Lithobius niger
AAATTCAAAAACTTTTCTTGGGGGGGGGGGGGGCAGAATTAAAAATTTTAACATTTTCATCTAGAAAGTAATTAGTAGGAAAATGGACATTATCTGCAACCCAACAAACCCCAAAAGCTAGAGCCTAACCTTATACAGTACACTGAACAGTCATACTATAAATAAATAATAGTGTTAGCAGCGTATCTAAGAAAAAAAAAAGCCTGAGCCTATAATATGATGGTGGGCACAATAAATTGAAAACTTGGCAAGTTTCACTGACGTCTACTATAGTACATCTGCTGCAACTAACAGTCAGTCCTACTTCCTAACCTTATTAAATGCATTGTGTGCCAGGCATGAAAAAAAGGTTATAGTGAATCTCTAACAAACAAACAAACAAAAATAACAATTCTCAGAAATTAGCCAGAAGAACATAGGTGCGGGGAAAACATAGGAGAAATAAACCACACGAAAAATTTGACATTTCCTAGTGATAGAAACCTGCGTGTGGAAATTCGAGCCAAGGTAAATGACCTAACCTATACAGGGTTACCACCAAAACACTGAAATCAATTTCCCTGAGTTTTCCAAGTTCTCCAGAGTAAATGAAGTCATTTCCCAGGCTATTTACCGTAATTTTAGGAAGGAATTTTTTTCACACATTTTACCAGTTTTGTGTTAAAAATGCTGAAGGTTTTTGATGGGAAATACATTATTTAAAATCTTAATTTTTTCCCCGAGTTTTCCAGGTTTTTTTGTAAAAAAAATCAGTGAATTCCCTGAGTTCTCCCCGAGTTTTCCAGGTTTTCCAGATTGGTGGGAACCCTGCTATAATAATTACAACACGACAACAATGAACCCGATTTGTCTTTTTTCGGGTTTTTTCCCCCCAGTCTTTAAAATAACAAACATGTAGAAATTCAGTCTTAAAAAGGTAGCCAGCGAAGATCCTTATATTTTGGTAATACGTACCTTAGGATATTCCGGTGAAATTCAACGTAGTCGGAGTCAAAACAAGCAGGCTTGTTTGTCGGATGTGGGAATGGCGTTTAGCATTCACACGGAGACATACCGTATCATCGTAACAGGCAATCGGCGTCAATGATTCTAAGAATATACACGTATACATTATATTTCCGTGAATCGTGAATTTGCGTTGTATATCAAACGTCAATGTACCCACAGGGAAAGCGAAAGGGGGATAAAACCAAAAGAAAATGAAACAGATATTCATTCATTCTGTTTCATTTATTTTTGATAAAAACAACGCCGGCACAAAGGGTGCCTGCAGGGTGCACATTTACGCAAGCGGTCATGCTCATGTCGTCCGCGGCGCATGCGCACGTACCCCATTGTTTGGATGAGCTATCTGCATGGTGCACTCGACTGTTTGTTGAGTAGGGTGTGGCGCAAGCGCTGTAGAGACAATCAGAACCAACGGCGATTGCTTAAATCTGCCACTACGTGTCGCCAACGACTGAGGCTCTAAGAACGAAGAAAACGCACCGCGTTCCAACAGTATGGGCCGCGAGCGATGTGTCTGACTTTTGTTGTTGTCTGGTTTCATATACTTTTGCTAGTTGGAATCGGTTTGTGCAAATGGCATGTTGCAACTGCTTGGCTGGAGCCCATTGTTTAGACCGTGTAAATATAATGAATTTGACACTGACTCTTCAGTTGATGTTGAGGGTTCTACTAAACCAGTCAAAATTCTTAGAACTACTAGGGCTGGTACACAGGGATAAACTGTTATGAGTGCCCGATATGCAACACTTGCTACAAATTCCCTAGCTTTGTAGTGGTGATCAGGCTAAGATTGAGCCAACACACGAATGTTGTTGTCTTGTAACAATACGTGCCACATCTTGGGCGTGGGTCCGGGATACGAAAACAATCTTGAAATGCCAACCATATTTTGGGGGCTTGCCATGATATCTAAACGTTCGGGACAGAAATTCACAAATCCAAACCTAATTTCCAACGCTAATTTTCTTTTCTCATTCGTCCTACTTCCGGTTAGGGTCTGGTGAAAACATGAAAATAAAAACGCCTATTTTTTTTCAACACTTCCATTTCACGAAAAAGGTTTTGATTAAAATAAAACCAACACACAACTCTTAACTGTGGGGAACCACAAACCCATGGGTTCACAGAATTGCAAGAATTAAGAAGTGAAGGAGCATACTTTTTAATTACGAGTTGTAAACGTGAAAGCCCAGGTTTAGACTGCTGAGTCTGAATCTTGTAAAGCTGTCACGTGAATAAACTTAAGAATTGTGACTCTGCCCTGCATAGGCAAATAGTTTCGAGTTAAGTTGAGTAGAACTGAAAAATAAACTGGCTATGTAAACTGGAGGCAGCCAGTCATCCAGGAACCGGATGTTGAAATGAAAAGACATGGAGAACCCCAGTATGTCAGCAGTCTGCCGCCAAATAGGATTTGAAGGACCAAGGATAGAAATACTCAAATTCGGATTAATCGTAACTATGGTGTTAGGAATGAAAGCTAGGATCATAAAGGGTTTTTTTCACGGGTAGGCCAAACACAGAACCTTTACCAAGGTTTAAATGTAAAGGACCAACTCCATTTACTTGAGACAAGCGAGGGAGCTGTGGAGTAGGATGCCACTTTCCTCGTTAACCCGCACCACTAGCTCTCGCTTCCCACTCTTCAAATGCCATTCAAGTGACAGCTGTAGCACTATGGAATGCTGGTGTGGCTCTGATTGGCCTAAAATGTATGTATATTTTTGCTAATAGCTAATTACTACAAGACTTTTCAGATTCATACCAGAGCATTTATGGAATCAATGGAATATGCTCTAGTTTCACATAACGAAAGCAAGTTTCCCGATTTTTGTGAGAAGTGCACCATCGTTTCTAGCAGTGTTTTTGTTTTACCTCTATGGCTTGCGGCCCATTTTCAATAGAGAACAGGGGCGGATTCCGCGGGGGGGGGGCCCCCCCCCCCGCACCGCCAACCCCCCCCCCCCATGTTGGGGTGAAGCTAGCAAAAAAATAGGTCCTCAGAATTTTGGGAAGCAGGGGGCCTTGTAGGGCTTTGCACCCCCCCCCCCAAGCTATTTCCTTAAATCCGCCACTGATGGAGAAGAATAATGGCTCGCATATCATGATTTGAACCTAGTTCAAACTTGTTCAACTTCATGGCCCCGATTATTATTATTATTATTATTATTATTATTACCTCTGTGCCGATTCATTTCGTTTGTTTCAAATGAAAGTATTTAGCTAAACCTGAGTGACAAACAATCGAGTACAGGTATACGCAACGGTTTGTTTATCCTGCCACATTTATCAACTACGTCGTCGACTTTTCTTCTGATTGGTTGTCTGCAAAGAGACTTCACCCAAATGCTCGAGATATTCTAGGCTGAGCAGAAGCACGCGAGACGATATCACTTGGCCCAGCTTGACCGTCTCGCTCAAATGTTGTTTGCTGTAGCTAGTCTGCGATTGAAGCTTTGTCCTCATGTAAATGGAGTACGACATTTAAGCCACTGAAAGTTGTCATGCCCACTTACACTGGACATGGGGACGACATTCTCCACGCAGAGTCCTTGGATGCCCTGTTGAAATGCATTGAACTTGCCAGAAAGTTATGTGATGAAAACCATCACAAAGCAAAGATTAGCGATGGATGAGATTTCTGGGTCCCCTATGCGACTGGGATATGCTTGATTCTGAATTTAATTTGAATATGAAGGTCCAAATTGTGAGACTTAAGATGTGAACTAGAGCAAAGAACGCAAACTTGTAACGAAACTTTCACGAGTTATGCCCAGGCAACTTGCGGGTATGACACCATGTTATTGCCAGCATGCATCTAAACTACAAAGACCACATTTGGGGGCAAGTTTGAGTCCTAAGAGAATTTGAGAGGGAAGGTAAATAGGTCAGTAAGTTCTTGCTACAACAGCAAACCTAACCCACTCCAACTCGATCCATCCCTGTGTGTGGACTCTCGACTGTCATGGCGAGGCTACGCTCTAGCCAACACTGGGATCACAGCTCCACCGGGTGAGTGCCAACTTGTGCAAAACGAGGCGGTGCTTCATTCCGGTCAAACAACAGGCACAGGGACGACTCTACGTTCTCCACGAAGACGCAACTCATGCGTATAGTCACTTTCGACCCGAGACGTTACCGAGCTGGGAAATACTCAACTCCAACTAGTACCAGTAAAGCAACTTCTGGTCCAAAAACCGTTAATGTGCAGAAACCTGGTGCTGCAAAGAAGACAGAACAACATCAGCCCAATGGGGAAAGAAAATCTTTTGACAGCAATTGATAGTTTGGCAGGAACGGGAAAGTAGGCCCCACCAATGTTCCAAAAAGCCAAAAAACGCAGGAGGTCTTTAACTTGGTAAAACAAGTTTACATCCAACTCTTCAACAAAGGGCGAGATGAAACTGGATAACCGACCACCCAAGCTGCGGGATCCAACTCTTCAGGTCTGACCAACAATAGGGGAAGAAAGAGACGTCACCACAGATCCAAGGAGTGGAAGGTGAAACCACCTAGAAAAGGCATCACAGTAAAACACAAGTCCACACGAACACCATTGCCGAGGACATCCCATGTTCATTGAAAGGTTGGATGGGAGAGGGGGGAAGAAAATGTTTCTGCATTGTCACAACCAAAGGATTTGCCACAGACTTGGCACACGGAACTGAAACAAGTATGAACTCCAACTTGGGAAGAAAGGCCATCCAAAGGCCCCCTGTGCCACACCACGAGAAGAAAAGAGAGGTGTAGGCTACTGTGAATGATGAGCAGGAAGTTGAAAAAGAAAGTGAAGAGAGAATGAGAATTGTGTTTACCCGAGTTACCGATAAAATCCAGGATGTGCTCAAGAAGAATGGCTTTGACTCGTACATTAAGAACTCTAAAGGGCTAAAGGACGAGCACGCCAGGAGGAGAACCAAACCAGAAGCAAGGGGGCAAAAAAGAGGAGAGACAAGTGAGCTTGAGGAGAGATCATTGAAGAAGATTGTAAACACCAGGGAAGCAGTATACAGGGTACCATGTGGAGACTGCAGCGCCATTTACGTAGAATTATGAAAAGGAATTCGCTGCCCTGTCACGCAGCACATGGCAGACACCAGAGGCAAAGTGGAAACAAACGGCATTGCAGTATACCACATGGAAAAGCACCAAAAGATCAACTAGGAAGGCACTGAAACACTCCTTGTGTCTAACTCAAATAGAGACTGACATTTGAGAAGTCCCTGGCTATTCAACACCACATATGAAAGAACTGATGAACATCTAGGGACCATCCAATTTTGGAATAGTTTCTGCTCCAAAGCGAGTTTAATTCCGAGTTGCGTGAGAAGTGGAGAACTGGCCTTACAAGTGGTGAAAGCTACTCTCAGCTGCTGATTCAAAAAGTAGACGATCGAACATGACATAGTGATGTGAATATTCTGTTATTGCCTAATGAAGACAGTCGTCTGAGCCATACATCTCCAAATAAATGACTGTCAAAAAATCGCAGAAGATATTGGTGAAGATATCTTTTTTGTTTTTAAAATTGTGTGTGTACTGTGCAAATGCAGATGATTTTAAAGTAAGTGACATGATATTTTTAAAAAGTTGCCATAACTGTAGCCGACTAAAGTTCTTCCATTTTGCTTACTTAGTAGCTTAAGGCCACTAGACAGTGTAGGTAAGGCCCATAGGCATACCAGTGCACATGCTACATATATACAGTGTATATATTTTGTTTTTCTTTTTTTTTTCTGTATATGCCTATTACCAATAGGAGATAGGTGCTGTTACTAAGGCTCGGCCGATACCAACTTTGACAGATCCGATACCGATATGGTCCGATGCTACATCACTGATGTCGATATTTCAATGCATTACTTGTATAAAGTTAATGTTTCTTCCATATTCAAAAACAAAATTTGATGAAAAATTCAAGCATCTTGCAGTAGTAAAGTGCGTTTTTTGCAACCTGTTTTTGGTTTTTTATTAAATAATTTGAGAAGCACTGAAGCTATCGCTCTGAAATTAGCACCATTGGAAAGCTCTCGAAAAAATGGTTAAAATGGTGTATTGGAACATCAAAAACGGACAATTTTTGGCGAAGATATAGCAAAAACCGATATTTGACCAAAACAGTTAGCTGAAACTAAAACCGCTAGTATCGTTCCGATACCGATGCCAACATCGGTATCGGCAGGCCTTACCTGTTGCCCAAGAATTTATAAGTGTTTGGGGAGGATTAATTCAGCTATGGCTTAGATTCAACCACCGTAGGCCTAGTAGGTGTGCAGTTTTCTAGATGGCGCTACAAGCAAGCATCAACTTTGTAATTGTATTTAGGCTTCACTTTCGGAGTTTGCCGAAATTCCCACCAGTGGTGCAATGAATAAGTAGAAGTACTAACGCTATCGGTGAGTGAGAAAAGCGGTGTTCCAGCGACTAGAGACCAGCGCTATTGGATATTCAAAGCTTGTATTTAGCCGTTCGTATTGTGGGATTTTTTGTGCTGTGTTGACAGTCATCATATTTTAATTAAGGCTGTACCGATACCAACTTTGCCTATCTGACATTGAACCGGTTTTTTAAATTTTGCCCATACCGGTACTGATACCCAACACTTTATCCCCAATTTTTCATAAACGATGTAGTTTACTTCAAAAGTCCAATAACAACAAAAATAAAACAAAATTAAATAGTAACTGACAATTAATAAATGGCTAGAAAGATACTCAATGATTTCCTGAGAAAAATGTCAATCTCGAACGGTTCCAGAGTTATCGATACAGGGTTTCAGAAAAGTCTTGGTCATAACTTACATGGTATGTAGTACTCATCCAGACGAACAAAAAAGTCCACATAAACATAGGTCCGGAATCGACCGGTTTCCAAGATCCAGTGACCTTTGTCCCACAAAAACACACGCATTTTCAGCCAACATTCAGAGGCAGCGAGCTAAATTCAGAAACATAAAAAAAACAATGTCCCCACTTCATGAGCTGTGCCCAGACATTCCCCATGTGTTGAGCACAAGTACATCTCACAATTACAGTGTCTGGTTATGTGTTTGTACGTATTGCCAGAGCACAATGGCTGTTAACCATACCAATCAAGAGATGGCCGACACGCATTTCATGTATGGCCAGGCCAATGGAAACGCAGCGGAAGTTGCACGGTTGTACGCTGAGACCTATCCAAACAGAAGGCATCCGGACCGTCGCATGTTTGCAAGGATCCACTCACGTCTGTGTGAGCGTGGCTCATTCGAGGTCGCTCCACGAGAGGGAAGACCAAGAACGGTCCGAACTCCTGAACTGGAAGAGCGAGTGCTACAGAGAGTTGACGAGACCCGGGAACGAGCACACGGCGGATTGCCGCAGCAGAAAATGTAAACCATGATGTTGTCTGGAGAATCCTCCATGAACAATTGCTGCGTCCTTACCACCTGCAGAGAGTGCAAGCCCTAGACGAAAACGACTATCCGGCACGGGCTGAATTCTGCCAGTGGCTGCATCAGCATTGCACTGCTAACCCTCTCTTCCTGCATAATGTGTTATTTACTGATGAAGCTGGATTTACCTGTGATGGAATTGTCAACCTCCATAACACCCATGTTTGGGCTGATGGAAATCCCCACGTGATCCTGCAATCACGGCATCAGCGTCGGTTCTCCATCAGTGTGTGGGCTGGTATCGTGGGGGTGTTCTCATAGGGCCGCATGTTTTATTTACCCAACAGGCTTGCTGGGGATTCATACCTCACCTTCCTGCGAGGTGACCTACCTGGCCTACTCGAAAATGTCCCAGTCATGACACGTCAGATGATGTGGCTCAGGCACGATGGGGCACCAGCCCACTTCCAGCTTGCTGTCAGGCAACACCTGAATGAACTGTTTGGAGAGAGATGGATTGGCCGAGGCGGACCATGTCCATGGCCTCCCCGATCACCAGACCTGAACCCATTGGACTTTTGCATCTGGGGCTACGTGAAGGGACTCGTGTATTCAAGAAACATTGAAACCGAGGCACAACTGTGGCAACAAGTTGAAGCTGCATTTCAGCAAGTGAGGCAAATCCAAGGACTATGCGAGAGAATCCGTGCATCCCTTAGCAGAACAGCGGAGGCATGCATCCAAGCAAATGGCGGCCACTTTGAACATCTGTTGTGATGTCGTGGAGAATCGCCCTGAATCTTTTCAGGATTCAACCAATACCTCCTTACGTTCCCATAATTTTGTTTCCAGCGAGTTTTCGTTTTGTAGGTTTCTCAGGAAAAGAAACTAGTGACTTATCACGAATGGATCATGGCTGAATATGTCCTCACACCACTAACTTCACACACAGGGGCCAGTCATTTGATCCAAGAGCAGGCGGCGGGAGCAGCAGCAAGCAAGCGAGTTGGTGGTGGTGGTCTCTCGCTCCGCTCGCGCCGCACGCTTCTCGGGTCAAGTTATTGGCCTCTGTGACTTCACACAACTAAATTCGTGTCTTGCGGAGCACGTACTAAGCATTTCGCATTGCTTAGACATTACTTATTTTTAAGCCTCCAGCGGGTGCCAGCATGGTGTGGCACGCTGAATGTAGTAGAGTGAATCCCAAAAGAGCGCAGTGTCTTGTTGTGTGAACTGGCTTTCTTACAAAATACTAAGAAGATGCTTCTACTGCTTTGAGGTAAAGGGGGTTAAACACCACTGCTTATTTCCAGGCTGGGGATATTTCACTTGTCTTTAAGAGACATTGTTTTTTATGTTTCTGAATTTAGCTCGCTGCCCCTGAATGTTGGCTGAAAATGCGTGTGTTTTGTGGGACAAAGGTCACTGGATCTTGGAAACAGGTCGATTCCAAACCTATGTTTATAGGGACTTTTTGTTCGTCTAGATGAGTACTACATACCATGTAAGTTATGACCATGACTTTTCTGACACCCTGTATATTCAGCACAAATTACCGATACCATACCACGAATATCGGCGGCTGATCTTACCCAGTACCGGTAATTTTAATAGATTTAGCTTGATTATTTAAAAAAATTAGATTTAGTGTAGTATACGCAAGCATTTATAGTGCTAGGTCGATGGAAGAAGATATTTTGTTGTCGGGTATATGTAGATTGTTGGATGGCTACGACGACTTGAAAAAATGGACGTTTCTACCGCCGGACTGCATGGAAGTTTTACGGACAGATTGCATCATTTTGCCAGAAACGCGCAATCCAATTCGTCCTGCACAGATTGTTGCGACGAAAGACCACATGAGAAAGGTGTTGAATTAAGATTATTTGATCAAGCATTTACACAGGGGCAGGGTTTGCTTGATGATAGATTTGCTTGTAATAAAAAGACCACTCACTCTGCCTATTTGTTGTGGCAGATGATCCCTTAATAAAATTCCAGCCAACAAAATTCTGACCCAACAATTTTTTTTTCTAAAACGAGGCAGATTCCACTTTTTACCGATGCGATCCGATGCAGATTGTGAAGAGAAAAAAATGTGTTTAGATTTATATTTAACCTGAAATAAGTGTGTTTCTACATAAAACGTTTTTTTTTATTATTTACATCTAGTAGTCTACTGAATTCACTTTTTTTTCCACTTTGTTACCACATTAAACTTATTAGTAAGGCTAGGCTGATCAGCTTTATTACGATCCCAGTTCCTGACTAATCGAAAACTGTAATACTGAAGTAAGTCTTTATAAAAAAAAAAAGTTACTTTTGAAATCATTGCATAAATAAAGATAGGTTTAAAGAAATATAATTATTTTTCCAAAAATATTGGCTTAAAATACTATTGCATACGCTAAAATCATTTACAAACGCAAAACCCCCAGTAAAAGTTTAATATTCTGCCTTGTAACTTCTATATAGTAAGAGAATGTTACTTGCAGGTTGGAAAGCTGGCAAAAAACTAGGGATCGACCGATCATCGGATCGGTTTCGGTATCGCCGATATTTTCCATCCGATAATCGGTTCGGATCGGTCCGGTTTATGTGTCCGATACCGATGTCAACTTCACTGCCAAACGCGAGTTTCAGTTTTGTAAATTGCTTCGGTTTAACAGATTAACTAGCAAAGGCTTGTCACCTCTCAATACCAAGAATTTATAAATTCTTGTAAATACTAATACTAATGTCTAGTGCATTGCGTTTAAGTCGTCAAGCGATCGACGGGAACCAAGCACCAGCAGGTCCTACCGGAGCACGTGCCAAAACCAGCCAAAATTTGGTTAATTCTGAACATTGTGTATCTTAGTTACTTTTATTAAATATTTACGTAAAAGTACATAAACTTATATTTGCAAACTCGTTTACCTTTTGTTAGTTAAAGAAATCTATGATGGTAGAAGCATTAGTAGCGTAACTTCCGATCCTTGCAAGATTTCTTTGTTGTGGAGCTCAGTCACAAGGGCCAACAGAAAACGTGCTAATCAGTAATCCTGGACAGTGAATAAGCGGGTTGTGATTTTTAAAAGGTTTTAAAAATATATTATGTCAAAATTGTAATCTTTTTTAGAAATACAAATCCATAAAAAATGCGGTCACGAGAAACGTTTTAATTATTTGCTACGGAGTGTGTTGTCTTTTGTTTTAGCTGGTGTCGGCAGGGTGCTCGAAGCGCGGACAACCGGGAAAAAGTAATGCAGATTAGGCCATTAAAAAAATCGTCTCATCAAATTTAAAATTATTACTTTTTAAAAATACTTTATTACTATCGTAGTATAATAATATTCAAGTATTTATTCGAATCCTGTGTTTTTACTACTGTTAAAATTATTCAAGCTGTATCCTCCTTTTTACTGGTAGTAGGTGCACCTTTCGGGTATCAACTTTTAAAGAGCATTTTGTAAACATCCGGTTTCTTTCAAGGAACCGGACGGGATAAGCACTGGTAAATTTTACCCAGATAGATCCATTGTGTGTGTAATAATAATAACATTTTGTAACTCACTGCAATGAAAGTGGAAAAGGTTTAGGTTTAGGTTTATTTAAGGACGGTAGCCTTTTGCAGGCCATCTATCCTATACACATTACAACACCAAAACGTAATACAAGTGGTAACCTACAGTGTAGTAGCGACCCTAACATAACTGCCCCACACGGAAACGTCCCGTCGCATCACAGAAAGCAGCCACTGCACGCAAACGTCCTCTGTTGCTCCTGCCAGTGTGCGGGCTCACTCCCAGAAGCTCCAGTATGCCCTGACCCGGTGGAAGGCAGTCAGCTCGCACTGTCGTGTATCGCGGGCAGTGCAGAAGAAAGTGTTCTCTTGTTTCCTGGCTGCCACCACAGATGCAAGCTCCATCCCTACGCGACCATGCAGCAACTGATGCGTTCAATGGCGAATGGTCAACCCGTAGACGCGAAAGCAACACTGACGCACGCCTTGGTATATGGTCCAACTCTCTTGGGCGGGTGATGGAGGGGTGGATGGCAAAGAGACCCCTTCCTCGATCACTGCTAAACCAATCTTCCTCCCATGCTGCACTGGCTACTGACGTACACCAACTCCCCAAATCTTTCGGACTCACTGCTGCCTGTATAGACTGACACGGGGAGACGCGATAGTACCTGGAAAGCTCGTCAGCTGCCTCATTGCCAGGCACATTCGCGTGGCCTGGTGTCCAGCAGATGGAAACACTTACTCCGGCTGCTTGAAGTGCATAGATAGTGGCAAGAACCTCTACAACCACCGGTGGGCACATACCCGGGGATCGCGAATGTCTGCAGAGGGAGTGCACAGCTGACTGTGAGTCTGTGTAAACCACCGCCTTCTGAGGCGCAATGTCACAGACTACTTGGAGGGAGACTGCAATTGCCATCAATTCTGCGACCAGAACGCTTGGGACTGCCGTTGCTCTGTAAAAGTTCCTGATCTTGACTGCCGGGACCCAGACCCCAAGACCACCCTCAAAACCACCACTATACGATGCGTCACAGTAGACAGACATAGCATCCATCCCGCACCTGCAAATCCTAGCCCTCCAAGATGACTTAGGCACACACGACTCCACACAGAAACATCCCAGTAAGCTTGCTAGGATGGACGGTCCTAGCACTGGCCAAGCGGAAACTACCTTGAATTGAGACCCATTTGCCATGAGGAACAGACGAGCAGCTTCACCAGCCGTCCCCAGACGAGAGAGGCAATGTTGAGGTAGGGTCGCGTACTCCGTAAGAATCCGGTGAAGGGGGTCAGGCGGGCCACGACTAACATTACGAATGTAGCACCTCAATAGGAGAGCCTTGACTCGGTGAACTAGGGGCACAACTCCTGACTCTACATGGAGCGCCACTACTGGAGTAGAGCGAGAGCACCCCGTAATAATTCGCAGACAAGTATTAACCGCCGTTTGGATCCGCTGGATGCAGCTTCTCGCCGCAGTGACCAAGAAGGGTAAATGGTAGTCTACAACCGACTGGATATAAGACAGGTACACTGACCGCAGCACTGACCGACTTGCTCCCCAGTCTGAACCAGCCAACCGCAGCAGGACCCTCGAGCGAGAGACCACTGCATCCCGTACACTCATGGCCTCTGCCGACCCTGACAGCCGCCCATCCAGCCATATGCCCAAATAGCGAGCCCCCGGAGAGCTGACCACAGTCGTTCCAGCAATTAACAGGGTCACAGGCTGAATGGGTTGCCTCGAGTAAACAACCACCTGGGACTTTCCCGGAGCCAAAGCCAACCCTCTGTCCCGGAGCCACCGTTCAATCTCAACAATTACTGTCTGCATCACAGCTTCCATATCTGCCATCGTTGGGCCCACCAGCCAGACCGCCACATCGTCGGCAAAGGCGGCAATGTTCGCATGGGGCGCCACTTGCACAAGAAGACTATTCAACAGCACAGCGAAGAGTACCGGACTCAAGCAGCTACCTTGGGGCAAGCCTCGAGACGTTCGATGCTGAGTGGAGTAAACACGGCCAATCCTGGTACAGAAACACCTGTCCGTCAAAACTGCACGCAGAACAGCAATCATCTGACCAGAGACTCCTAACTCACCAAGTGCACACCACACCGCAGGGAGGAATACCCGATCGTAGGCTGCCTGGATATCCAGGAAAATTGCTAAAACAACAGAACCACCTAACCATGCCTCACGTACAGCAGTCTCCAAGAACAGCACTGCGTCTTGCGCGCTCCGCCCCTGCCGAAAACCGAATTGGGCGTGGTGGAGAACCCGCCTGTGCTCCAGGTCCCAAACAAGCCTCGAAGCCAGAAGACGCTCAAACAGTTTGTACACACACGAAAGCAACGCAATTGGTCGGTAAGTAGTAATCAAAAACTTATCGCAACCCGCCTTTGGCACGGGCACCAACACCGCCTGGCGCCATGAGCTTGGGACAGTGCCACCACCCCACACTGAGTTGAAGAACGCCAACAGGTCTCTTTTGACATCCAATGACGCCAGCCGCAGGTCCCTGTACGTGATGTGGTCTACTCCCGGGGAGCCATCCTTACACCTAGACAGCACAGCTTCTAATTCCACCATCGTGAAAGCCGGGTCATCAAAAGCCTGAGCTGTATCTACAATCCAATCTACAGTGGGCTCAGGTACGTCATATACAGAGGCAAAGCGGTCATTCACTGCCTCTACCATAGAGACACCTTCAACGACGCTACCATCAGGGAGAGTTAGCCAAACTGGAGTCCGCCTCGGTGGCGTCAATGAAACTAGGGCCCAGGCCTCATCTGCTCGGGTACTGCGACTGAGCCGAGTAGTAATGGTCCTCCAAACATTCCTCCTAGCGGACCGAAGGACGGCCTTAGCAACACGCACACTCTGTCTGTACAGAAGCCAGCGTTCTTGCACCCTAAAGCGCTGGAACCTACGGTAAGCCTTCCTACGGTCTGCCACCGCACGACTACACTCTCGCGACCACCACAGAGGCTTGAGACTGGTGGTGGCCGCAGACTTCTTCTTACGGGGGCGAGACGCAAACAACCCAGAACAGACCGCTTGATAATCCGTTGGACCAAGGGAACCACATGGAGGGTCATTGGGCGTGGTGTTGGAAGGGATGCAGAGTGGGCGGGGCGTCCTGTAGTCCGAAATCAGGATGGGAGCATGGTCGCTCCCCCGCTTATCGTCAGAGACTCGTATCACCAGGCTTGGAGCTAGTTGGGCAGAGCACATTACGAGGTCAAGTACGGATTCTTGATACCTATTGCCATACCACCTGTCATACGTAGGTTCTGAACCATTCAACAGGACAAGGTTAAAGTCGAGGAGCGAATCCGCAATCACAGAGCCATTGTGGTTCCTTGCCGCACCCAAACTCCACAGTGCATGATGGGCGTTGAAGTCGCCACAAATTATAAAGTTAGGTGGAAGCATACGAAGACAGGCAGTCCAAGTAGCAGCTGCAAAAGACGAAGAAGCATAAGCACAAAGGACACCCACCCAGGTCCCTCTTGAAAGCACCTCAAACGCAACGACGTCAAGTCCTGAAATTGCTGGAGTCACAAGATGACGAAACGGAATGGTCTCACGCAGCAAAACTAACACTCCTCCATTTCCAAAATGACCATCAGCCCGGAGTGACACCCAGCCTGGTATCGACCACTTCGTGGACGGCTTCAGCTTAGTTTCTACACACGCCAGGATATCAGCATTACGGCCTAAGAGTTCCACTTCACCAACCTTCCCATTCACACCACGCGCATTCCAACAACACAGTCTGTAATCAAAAACAGCCATTTACCCTAAATCCAACTGCTGACTGTGCTCACTGTCCGACCATGAAGACAAGGTTATGCTAACTTGCGAGCCGCTTTCCCTCCCCCCCAGACTGGGTGCCTGGCTAGACACGGCCAGAACCGGGGGTGGGGGCAAAGGTGGTGGGTCTTCCTCAAGGACCCCAAACATATTTGATAAATCGAGGGCTTGGAACTTAGAGGCTGTCGGCGATGGTGGCCGCCGTGACTTGCTCTTGCCTGGTTGCCTCCTAGCTGCCACTACTGCTGGTACTGCTGGTACTGCTGATGTCGCTATGGCGCCGGCGCTGACGCTGGCTGCTGTCGCTGGCGTCAAGTCAGCATCGACCACGACCTGATTCATAGTCGAGGCACCCTCCAATTGCAGAGGCTCAATACCAGGGCCTGCACTTGCATCCACACCTGCGTCTAAATCAATATCGGCGTCTGCATCTTGGTCCCCAAGCGAATCTTCTCTGGCTCGTTCCTGGTCCCGCGCCATGGCCTTTGCGACGTCAGCGAATGTGCATTTACCACGATGAAAAGACCGGCATGCCTCACAACGCACAGAAGAACACGTCCTGCGAACGTGTCCAACGAGGTTACAACGTAGACATCTTGGTGGGCGGTTCGGCACGGAAATGAGCATTGGCATACCACTGCGCAAGGACACTATATCCGGGATATCTGCCACCGACCCACCCCCCTTCAAACGAAGTACCACCCTTCTGACATCCGAAAAACAGTGTGTTAGACCCTCCACTCTTGATCGTTCTCTCACCACTTTTTCCACAACACCAAACTTGACGAAAGCCGCCGCTATTTCAGAGTCATCAACGAAATGCGGCACCCACATACAACGACAGACCACCACCGAATCCACGGGGTCGATGACCCTGCACTGATAGTCTCCCACCAACGAAATATTTGCCTCTAATATTTTCAATTTAGTCTCTTTGTCAGCACAAACTACCTCGTAAACATTGTTTGCTCGCAAAGGACCAAGTGCTATGATGTTTCGCAAGTTTATCACAGGGGCCAATACTGCTGCAAAGTGTTCCCTTAGGTACGGTATTCCTCTGCTGGAGCACAAAAATACCACTGTGTCCGCCATTTTCCCTGGGTCCAGCGTACCTCTGTAAAGTCTCTGGAGCCAATCCCACGTTGGCAACTCATCTCCCACCTCTCCTCGACTTCGGCTCCCACCTTCAGCTCCCATTTCATCGATCTGAGCCACTCCATTCTGCTCCGCCTCTGTACAAACTACTCCCGCCATAGGCGACTTTCCTTGTTGACTGGCCACGGTACTTACAGCAGCCATGTTTATTGCCTAACTTGAGAGACTATGAAAGTGGAAAAGTATGATAATTATAACAAGGATAATATTGTATTTTTTAGTTCTTATTAAGTTTATAAATTTTGCTTGGTAAAAAATATTAAATATCGGTATGGGATCGGACCGGTATGACGGTTATCGGATCGGATCGGCAAAAAACCTGTATCGGTCAATCCCTACAAAAAACCTTCAAAATGGTACATTCAAATATCAAATTCAGTAGACCAGTAAAGAAAATAAGTTAGATTTGGGTCATTACCGATTTATCAGGGTTTTATCTGCTGATCCCGATTTATACCGGTACTGCAAATATCGGTAATCGGGGTCGGCCCAGCCGCAGCGAGTAATTCTCTTTCCAAAAAAGGCAGCCAAATTTCAATTAAAAAATTAGGCTTATTTAAACCATCATGAGAGCGTGAAAGGTGTAAAAAATTGTCGTTCGGTTAACCGAGAGCACCAACGCAGACTTTCAAGGTCTAGTAGGTCTCCATCTCCAGAGCTTTGCAGCGATTTTGTTCACTTGTTTTCTTGAAATATATGAACAAGAAGTCATAAACACCTATAATTCTTGATATGAATGATATGGGGAAGTGCTAAAAGTACTGTAGTGTCAGAACACCTATAAATTCTTGCTTTTACCCAATATGATAAAGCTTTATTTTGCCCAGTGTTGTTTGGACTCCTACATGCTTGCTTACCGTTTGCATCTGGATTTTCCAATCCCATGCCTGTGAGCATTTTGGCCCTTTCTCACATTCAGTGACTGTAGTTTTGTTTAGAGCGGGTCACACGATGGTGTGGTGTCACGTCTCAAGAAGTGCGGTATCCGTAGGAGCCCCAAAAAGGAGGGGGTCCGTGGCGGCTCCGTCACGATTGACCAGTCGTGGCCGGCGAGCTTTACAGAAGGCGTCTGCGGGCAGCCCAACTGCTACCAATTTCCATTGGAAAATTGCGAGGGACGTTGACTGCGATGTGCACCCGCAGTATTCATTAAGGCTGTACCGAACCGAACATGGCCGAACAGAGGGTGTTCGGTTCGGTTCGGTTCGGTTCGGTACGGTCCGTCAAACGCAAAATACCAAACTGAACATATTTTCACTTCTAATTGACAGAATTTGATTACACCAAATCGACAGAATTTGAATATACCATTTTGAAGGTCTTTTGCCAACTTTCTGTTGGTCTAAACCACAAGTTCCTAGCTCTAACGGTTCAGAAGTTATGAGGGAAAATGTAAGAGTAGAGGAGAATTTTTTAATGTTTTGAACAATTTTAACATCTGTGCGCTTTACAAGTCCATGTGAAAATACTTCCATTTGTTAGGAAGCTTGTTCTTTGATGACTATTTATGTACTGAGGTCTTTTACATTTTATTTTAAAATAGATCGGGTTGTTACATTTTTGTTTGGTTCGGAAGTGTTCGGTGTTCGGCTCATTTAAGGTATGTTCGGTTTGATTCAGTTCAGCTGAACAAATCTTGTCTGGTACAGCCTTCGTATTCATGTACTTCGGTGGTATTGACTAGAATAGGGTATGCCCCCTACGTTGCCTTGATCACGTGGGCGGTTTACTTTTGTGTTTCAGACACAAATCTGGCCACGTCGACCATCTTTTTTTTTCCCAATCGGCTGCAGCGGTTCTGAGATAGTGTTTCAGGGTTTTACCTTCCACATCAGGGCCGCCCAGAGGTCTGATGGAGCCTAGGGATCTACATTTTCTGTGGCCTTCACACTTTTCTGTGGGCCCGTCAGCAATCTGAGGGCCCTTTTTAACTGCTAATGCATATAATGCATAAAGCAGTTATTGAAATACAAAAGGGGAGAAAAAGGGGGCTTGCGTCGTGAGCTATTGTTAAATGGCGTCACGTCCCACTCCAGTCGTTTATTTGAACGGGTCATGCCTATCACCTTTAGTGTCTGGCCAGAAGTGACTGAAATATTAGTCGATTTTTCATGATTTCGATTAGAAGACGTGCCAGCAAATTGCAGGCATTGTTATTGAAATGTTTATGGTTAAATTGTTTGCATATGAAGGGTTGTAGGTCCTTGACTAAAAATTTTTGCGAATTATGTTTCTGTATGAAAGAAAAGTTGAACCGGAACTTGCCCAGCTCATTTCAGGTTGACAATTTTCCCATAAAATTTGTGAGGCAAAGGCTACGTTTGGCCGTCAGAAATTAATGAAAGCCGCGCTCTTTGCGCTGACGGACGAGAAGCCGTTTTCTTCCCATTTTCCCACCCGATATTTTTTCCCCCGTAAACAGTTCAAATAGGTGGGTTGTTATTGTCAGTTTCGTGTGGTTTTGCTGTTATTGTCGGTTAGGTTAGGAACCGGCTTCGGCATTTCACTTGAGGCAATGAACTGGTTGGGGTTTGCCGTTTCTCTTGCCGAACTTTCGCCCAGTTTCGCGCTTTCCGGCGAGGTGCTAACTTTGGATCTTCACCACGGCGTGTTTGCCCCAAAAATGGATTACTCAGCAGGTAATTTTTAGTCCATTAAAAAAAAAATCGGACGAGAGCCCGTTTTCTTCCAATGTTCCCTTTAGGCATATGGCCAGAAATTCGAAAAAAGAAGGCACGACAAATTGATCCCAAATTGCGGAAACTCGTTAAATCATCATTAACATAACCAATTAACTGCCCCAGAATGAAATGCCAAACCTGAACCAGTTAACTACCTCAGTATGAAATGCCAAACCCCAAACTTACCTGACAATAACAACAAAACCACACACCACCACACACAACTGACAATAACAACCCGCCAATCGGAACTGTTTACCAAAAGAAATATAAGGTGCCCTGCCGGCCCTGCGAGCGAACGCAAACACCGTATAGATGTACGGATTATAGCGCTACAAAATCTACTGTTTTAAGTCGTTTTAACACATTTATGCGCTCTAAAACCACCTGTCTCTGTATTTAGGAAAGTGTTGGAGCCATTTGGAATCGATATCGTAAGGATATCGAGTATGTGCCTGATGTAAACTTCAGCCCAATAGAGAGCTTTGTCTTTGGTCTGTGAAAATAATGATGTTACGATTTTTTGCATCAGCAGTTTATGTATTTCTTTATGAAATTCTTGTTATTTTTATTCTTGTGGGTTTTTCATTTAATCGGTTAGCATTCGTGTCAGCTAGTAGGCCAGCAAGCAGGGCCCTTCGTACTGAACATTCTTTTTGAATTTTTATTTTTTACCCCGAGAAGGTGGTCTGGGGCTCCTTGAAGCACGGGCCTAGGGGCAGAAGCCACACTTGCTCCCCCCTCTGGTCAGCCCTGTTCCTCATATTCACCCTCGGTTTTTTTTTTTTCCCATTTCATGTTCCTGTTCCCTTCCTTTCCCCTTTACCCCTCCTGTCAGACTCGAGAGGAATGTGGGTACATGTTCATTAGGAGAAAACAATAAGTTTTAGGAAGGACATGAAAAAGGTGACTTAACATTGTGGTGTTATTGCTAAGGCGTGCGATACATAGGATAACTATAGGCCTAGCCTACACCCGTTTTACCGGAGTAAAACTAGTACAAGACCTGGTTCATTTTGATTTTGTGTGAATGCTGTGTCCAGAGACAATGATTTTCCGTGGCCATCAATCACAACATCCAGTGGGAACAAATTGAAAAAAAAGGTAAATTTTGGTGACAGATCGGTCACTTTACTGCTGAAAAGGTGTAGTTGCTTGTGAACAACAATTTGTATGTATCTGAACAATCCAGATTTCGCAAAAAAAAGTTTTTATTTGTACCTACACCTGCTATTATGAATACCTAATTGTTGAAAAAAGCCAATATAACACAAAATTTGTTAAAATCTGCGAGTATTTTGGATTTCCGTGAAAATTTCAACTTTCTGCGCGGTTTTTTAAATGGTTCCACATGACTGTGGTAACTGGTAAGGTTGACATAACACCGAGAAATTTGAAGCTAAATCAATTACCGTTAATTTCGCATTTTTTGAAAATCACGGAATAGTGGAAAATCATTGTCCCTGGCTGTGTCCCACCTCTGTAAACAAGGTGGAAGAGTAAAATACAACAAAAATACGCAAACCAAAAAGTCTGTAAATCTCAGGCGAATTTTCGAAGAAGGTGGCAAGTAAATGGCCACCGAAAATTCGCCTGAGATTTACAAACTTTTTGGTTTGCGTATTTTTGTTGTATTTTCCCCAAAAATCAAAGTAAAACGGCAGTGATGTCGATCTATAAGAAGGTGGAGAGTGCCAGTGAGCGACTTTCCTTCCTGGTAACGGTGTGCCTGTTGCTGATAGCGTTGAATGTGTAAAAGAAACAACCAGCGGCAGGCTGAACCTGAAGCCAGGAGAGGGCAATAGGCCAAAATGAGTGCGCCGACATCGATTCCGTGTGAACTTTCCACGGAATTCAATTCAAGTGGTAATTAAACCGTGATATCACAATGCCTGCCAAGCAACCCTTCCGAATGTCAATCCAGTAGACCTTATAAAGCACTCGTCATTTCACAATTTTTACTTGCCACATACCAAATAAGTCTTGTATGATGAAAGGTTTCTCTAATTTATGCATTAACAAAATTGTGCAATTTTCTTAAAATCCAGTATTAATGCAGAAAATCCAGTTATATAGCCCTTATAAATCTGAGCATAACGCTGCAAACCGTTCGTCTCCAACTTATACGGTTCCAGAGATACCACTTTTTTAGTGGCATGCTCTGTAACTAGTCGCCGATTTGGCAAGTAAGGCTAAATTCCAAGTCGCCTACTGTTGATGTTCACTAGCCAAATGGGGAGTGGCTACCGACATTGGGAAGGGTTGCTGCCAAGAGTGTTCCTTTAACGCACAAGGAAGACGAGCTCGCGTCTACAACCTTCCAGTTTACACTATTACTCTAGGATGCTTAATTTAGAAGTTGGTAATGCAATTATCTTGAAAAATGATACCAAGGTCAATACATTTGTAATAAATTTATTGGTTCCTGATGTCAATACTAATGTCGATCTGATTAATAGGACATACCTTGAACCTTCCAAAAGATATTCCTTTTAATTTTTCTTAACCCACACGGCCACAAGGGTTTTAATTACTGTTAATCAATCCCTTGCTGAAAGTCCATTTTGAAATGAAACAGGAGATTTTCTGTTGAATATTGGGGGAAGTATATTTTGAGCATCTGATGCACGTTACAGTTTGGTGTGCTTAGATATTAAATCTGCTTTCTTAGTTAACTGAATATCATCTTTTTCGGTTTATAACGACATTTTGGCATTTATGCCATCATGCGAGCCATCTTTTGTCTGTTATGGATGGTTTTTTTTTTACTGCATGTGCAATCTAAAGAGTGAACCAAACTGACGTTCTGCTATCGTATAACTGAGCTAAATCCTGCAAAATGGTATGACAGCAACATGACTGAGAAATGCACATGGCAGTTATAGGCTAAGAACGCAAGTAACTTTAAAGTTTGGAGAATAAATTAACGTGCACCACCGATTAGACTAGAATTAATTTAGCCTACTTGAATTTTCAGAGATCAACTACGATCCTCTTCATCAGCATTATAACAACGCTTCACAAAAACTTCCGTTTCATGGTGCGGCTACGACAAAACTTCGACTTTGTTCTCTTAAGTTTTGTCGTAGCTGCAGCATGTAACGGAAGTTTTTCTTGAATCGCTCTTGTAATTATAAATAACGAATACTGAAAAAACTGTTACTGGATCTACTTTGAAACTCTTCATTAACACTCGTACAGTTTGAAACTCATTTTCGCACGCTTTCAAAACAAAGATATTAATAATACCTTGCTAATTTTCGACAGAAGTACTTCCTCAAGCATCCTAAGTTTTTGGCTTTTCTACAACGCTACTGGCAGTTCAAACTTTGCAACCATTGTCAAATAGAACTGCGTACAGAAGTTTTAGCTTCCCAAAATGAGAAATTTTCTGAAAAAATATTCTCCCATGGACCATGGTATTTTCCACACATACAATACCAAGACAGTATTTGGCTGTGTCCCCTTAAAATATTATTTTGCAGTCACAACTTCAACAGTGTGCGTGACTGTGTTTGGGAAATTAGGCCTATATACTAGCCAACAAGATTGAAATAATTAGGTATTTCTTTGTACACCATTTATTACACATGATTCGAAAGTCCTTTTTTTATTTAAACTTTTTCTGCTTTAACAAAGCATTTCTTAAAGATATTTGCTTGTCCCTAAATGATCGCTTCTGCTTTCTTCCAACTTTATGTTTCACCATCATAAATGCCTTGCCTTTTTGCTTTTCCCGATTTGTGGTGCTGTGGTTTTCATTTTTGTGCTTCTTCCTACGTCCAAACTTTTCTCTATCTTCCCGCCCAGCTAAGACTGTAGCCAAGCGAGTTTCTCGGTCAGATTTGGGCTTCTTGTGCAGGCGCTCTATGGCCGACAAAGAAACAATTTCTCCTGGACCATCATTGGCAACTTCAGTTGCAGCGAGTGCTTCGTCTGCTTTGCGCTTGTGGCCTTTCTTAGCCGACGACTCTACTTGCTTTGCAAGTTGAGCTACGCGGATTTTATGGAAATCCTCTTGCGTTAAGATGCGTTGCTGACTGACAGCAGCCGCTTTCTTTGCCCTTTCTTCTGGATTGAGAGGAACAGCCTCAGCTTCACCTTCACCTGCTTTAACTTCCTCATCAGAATGTGCGACATCTACCCACTCTCCATCACTTCCATCCTCACTATCGGTTTCCCATTCGCTATCGTCCTTGTCATCTTTGTTTTCTTC
Source organism: Lithobius niger (assembly GCA_023313725.1). NCBI lineage: Eukaryota > Metazoa > Arthropoda > Chilopoda > Lithobiomorpha > Lithobiidae > Lithobius > Lithobius niger. The sequence goes on from JAHWFP010032104.1 coordinate 23,350, forward strand.
CTCCTCAGGGTTTTCGTCTAGTGCTTCAGCCCCAGGAACAAAATCTTTAGCGTCCAACTCTCCATACTGCTTCGGCTTCAGTTCTTTAGAGGCTTCTGTTGGTTTGCCTCTATCTTTTCGGTTAAGTAGCTGCGGATTGATTGATCTATACAACTGGATCAAAGAACGCGCTGCCATCATTACATTCTTGTTACGGAATGACTTATACTGAGCAAGATCGCTTAACAAATCCTCATTCATAACCAATGGACATCGACTACACATCTCTCGAATGGCGTTTAAGCCTACACACATCACTTCCCCCGAATTTCTCTCGGTTACAAAATTATTTGCTAGCGTCATCAAGACCGGTTCAAGGACGTCAGGTGGAAGAAGTTCGTGGGAAGCCTGGGCAGTGTATTGTAGTACTTTGGTCACTTCTCGCTGATGTGGAGCCAAAAATCGTTGCAGGAAGGGATAGAAATTAAATAAATATAATTGGTGGACACCAATCAACCGTGAGATGAGGTTCATCATCATTAACTTCACTTCAAATCGCTCGTTTCTTGTCTCCAATTGCTTAAATAGCTTTTCGGCCATTCCCTGAGGATCGTGGACGAGATGAAGGGCAGAGAAATTGAACGAAGAGGGCTTCTTTTTATTCTTGGATTTCTTTAAAACCGCTTTAGCTCGCTGCAGCTTTTTCTGACGTTTACGGCTATGTTTGTTGACTCGGTTGGCCATGCACACTTCCTTTGCGGTGGGTGCGTCATCATCCGAGTTGTCCTCATCACTGTCCTTGCTTTCATCGTCGTCTTTACCTAGGAAAAAAGTCAGCGCCGTCACCAGGAGTTTAGTCACTTTTGAAAAACATGCCTGCACAATTACGTTGACAGTCTTGGTATCATTCCACACCTGCTTCTGATACAATTCAATCATTATATTCAGTGACATCTTTGCTGCACGTGTGCTACCATCCTGCAACATGCTGTACATGAAGTTCTGAAGCGTAGTGTTTAGCTTAGCATTCTTGTGCTTAGCATTTACGTTTTTTATATCAGTGATGATATGATTTTGCAGGAACTTGCGCAAGGCCTTGTCTTGGCAGTGCAGCAAATTAAAAAACAGTTCCAGCAGCGTTGTTGGTGTTAAAAGGCCCTTGTTTCGCAACAGAATCAGCGCTCTGCAAAACGCAGAACGCATATCCGGATGGAGTATTGTGTGATGGTGCTGGAGAAGTTCCATCAATTCGTGTGGAAAATCAGCCAAATCTTCGGGGTAACAGTGTGCCACCTAAAAAAAAAAAGGAAGAAAAAATATTTAGTCTTCAGACTAGCCAAGGATAAATTTACTAGGGCCATCGCCATTACATGCTGACATGGGAGCAGAACACAAAATGATATCTGGGAAGAGGAACGGTAGTTTCCCCGAGGTGGGGGGGAGGCAGTTGCACCTACATTGTTGATCCTCCCTCCCTCCCTTATTTTTTTCATTCCTTCCCCTTCTTCCTCCCTTCCTTTTCAATTTTGTACTTAATCAGCAACAATTTCTTTACCCAGATTGTTTCATTTTCATTCTCAACCTGCGAAACAATTTTTCATTGATTGGTAATGTGGTTGCATGTTTCTAATGAACCTGAATTGTCGACCCTCAAAACTGTTGCATTCAATGGGAAATCCACGCTATTGCAATAACATGTTTACATCTGTTACGCTTACATTTCAAACGAAAGGATATTCACCTTTCCAATATCCTTGCAAATTTTCGACAGTCTGGATTTTTGGAGTTGGAGGGGTTCAGAACGACTGTCTTCTTCACGCTACTACATCACCTCCCACTCCGTTGTGATCGTTCGTCTGCTTTTTGAATGCGACGCAGGGCCATAGCCTTGCAGGCCAGTACACCACTTCTCCCGCAGCAACTTTTTAAAATTTAAATTGCCTCTCAGCAGATACTGGATGCTTGGGTTTGAAGGTCCCTGGATATTCATCAGCATAGCCTTCTATCGGCTGTGGCAATCCCTGCTTATTCAACAACACTGCCGAGAGAAGGCTGTGCTGATGAATAGCCAGGGACCTTCAAACCCAAGCATCCAGCATATGCTGAGAGACGAGTTTAATAAGTTACTGCGGGAGAAGTGGTATACTGGCCTGCAGGTTACAGAGGGTATGGCCCCGCGTCGCATTCAAAAAGCAGACGAACGATTACGACGGAGTGAGCAGTGATGTAGTAGACTGAAGAAGACAGTCGTTCTGAGGCACTCCAACTCCAGACAGTCGAAAATTTACAAGAATATTGGAAAGGTGAACATCCTTTCTTTTGAAATCTAAGCGTAACAGATGTAAACATGGACTCGGATTTTCAAAGTAAGCGATGTGACATTTTGATTTCTTAATTTGCTGGCTTAATAAACTAGCTCAATTTTGAATGTTATAAGACCTTTTTGAAGGAGAAAGACGTTTCATCTAGTAAAGGGAGGAGCAAACCTGGGAATACCCCCAATCACAAACCCCGGGAGGGGGGGGGGGGGCAGAATAAAGCTCATAGCCGATCAAGGAGCCAAGTATAGTCTTTCAGACTGACCTGATGGGTACGGATTGATAGGGATTTTGCCAAGGACCCCTTTCCCGCCATCACCCGGACAGGTTCTTTTAGGCCGAGCCTATTTTTATACCAACAAAGGTGGACTTTTTTTTTTAATGAGGGAAAAGGCTGACTGCAGCCGTGTTCTACAAATAGTAAATGATGCACCAACACATGAAAAGTAGGCAACAACTCTATATAAAGACCAGCCACACCCGAAAAACACTTGTACGACTTTTTTAAGATTAAAGTTACTGTCAAATAATTTTGATTTACAGTTTATTGTAGTTGCACTTAACACCACCCCCCAAACAAAATTACATTTGACGCATTTTTCCTTTCTTTTAAAATAAATTTGTTGATCATGTGTACGCCTAAGAGCAACATGTATCTTCCTTAGTGGCAGTTATGCGAATTGCTTGTCCTATGTTTGTTTTTACGGCCGACGGGGAACATTGGAATAATAAGGGCTCCTTCGTGACTCCCTCCCGAAATGCGCAAGGCTTCTGTGCCAGCCAGCCAACGCACTGTGCCTTGTGTACAGGCTACTCCATCTATGCCGGCAGGAAACGATTGACACCATAGAGCACAAGTTTCGATAATTTATGAGGATCAAACTAAGTCTTTGGCCAAAAAACTGTTTGGGAAAACTTGTTCAGCTGTTCATTTTAGGTAATTCTAGGGAGCCACTTCCACAGTGGCCCCCATGGCAGAATCAGTGCGATGCGCGACGTACGCCGCAGACAGTTGAAGGCCGCCGCAGACAAATTTTGGCTAAATTTCTGCCGTTTTGTCAATTTTTGACCGATTTAGACATTCCAGTACACCATTATTTTAATCGTCTCGACGAGCCCTTTCCATTGGTGGAGAAACCAGATCAATAGGATAAAGCACTGAAAAGTTATTTAATAAAAACCAATAAACATGTGGGTAACCATATGATAAAAACAGATTAGCTGCAGACAAATTTTTTTCCGACAATTTGTCGTAGACAGTTGCAGAAAGTTCTGCCTCTGGGACAGTGGCTCAAAGCTTGTCAACTACCGATCTGTATCTCAATTGGTGTAAACGGTAAATCAATGTCGCTGTTCACGAAAATGATGTCAGTTTTTTCCAAATTACGAACCTCGCTCGCTGCGGCTATACACCGAACATCAGAAACTGTAGGTGTAGGCTAACCAAAAACTTGTCCACCTAAATTTCGCGTGCAACCTAGATAGGCTGGCAACCATGCTCGGAGCTTCTGTGAAAGTAGGCCCAATGCTAGTGCAATGAGAAGCCGATCGAATAGGAGTCGTGGAAAGTACGTAACTTGTCCCTCTTGATAACATGTCAAGTCAATGGGGCTGGAGTGATTTCGTCATAAAGCCAAAGGGGCTACGTTCTAAATTCGGCCTTGTAAATATCGGAGGCTATGGCTTAACTAAGGTTGCAACCATAGATTAGAAAGTTAACTAGATATACCGTCTTACTTCTTCCCGTCCTACGCGGAGCTCTGGCGGTAGTTGCGGCTACTAATAGCTCTGCTAATGCTTTTGCCTTCTGCTGCTTCGAAGGCAAAAGCATTAGCAGAGGTATTAGTAGCCGCAACTTCCGCCAGAGCTCCGCGTAGGACGGGAAGAAGTAAGACGGTATATCTAGTTAACTGTCTAATCTATGGTTGCAACCGATCACCTTAATCTTCGTTAAATTAGTTATTTATATTAGAACCTCTTTTTACGGCTCTTCTCCTGATGGGCTTTACCTATCGTAGTAAGCATTATAGTTTTTATAAAGTTTTGCTTCCACAAGTACCGTAGCCGCAGATGTCACGCACACCTAGAGTCTAGACGCTCTAGTCAAAATAAATTATCAGAAAAATATGTACAGCAAATACATTACCTATTACTACTATAACGAAATGAGTAAAACTAATTCAACTTCAATTGTAATTTCTTTCTCACCTGTGCCAGAAATGTAACAATTTCTTCCACATTTTTTGAATATTCCGAAGTTTTCAGCTGGAAAAGTTGCAAGTGTGACTTGTAGTGGCGATGTTGGAGCACAAATTCTTCTTTATACGATTGCGGATCTCGTTTGATCAAATTCTGCAGTTGAGCCAAGTTGCTTGGAAGCTTGTTATTTACCCGTTTCCTCATAGTCACTGATCGTTTGAGTAATATTTACAAATATCTTGAAACCGTCTTGTATTCCGTCGTCTTAGGACTACTCACAGCCATGTGCATAGAGATAGAGGATCATGTTGCGCCATGTGGCATCGATTGCAAGGCTCTGTGATGTGGCGCCGTCTGTTAGGCATTTTAGGTAAACGTTGTCCTTTTTATTAATCCAACTGAGATAGTAACAGCTGAGATCTCAGTTTGCCTTGCTTAATGTAGAGGCCAGCTGAGATTGAAATGCTTTTTCTACACTAAATGGTAGTGTTTCTAAACTGTAAGAAAGTAAGATATGGAAATTATCTAAATTTAGAAACAAAATGTAATTAAACAGAGATTAATAGGCATCTGTATGTTATCATCAACATTTCTTTCGCAGAAAGTAGATATAATAATAATAATTATCGACGTTGTCGGACAATAAGCTTACAGCTTTTAAGGGCCCAAGCGGCAGAAATTAAGAGAGGGTTTTACCACCATCAGGAACAGTTGTTTTTTGCCGCAAGTGGGAGGAAACCGGAGGAAACACTCGTGCAACAGGCCGGAAACAACCGGAGAAAAACCCGTACATATGCACTCCCCTTCGTCAGGATCGAACCTGGGTCCGTAAGAAGCCAGAAATGTACAGCTGGGACCAAGACACCTATCGAATCTGACGCCCCAGTGCTCGCAGCTACCCGTGCCAGCGATTTTTGCCAACTTCTTTCTCTTGGGAACGACGAGGGAGACTGCCGTTTCTAAACTGATCGGTTTTGATGAATCGAAACCAGCAAATCGAAACCAACACAGTACAAACCAACAAATTGAAAAGGAAACTGTCGAACGGAAGACCAAGTCAACAGTCCATCAGAAAGGAGAAAATGAAAATACAAAAACAGAAGACAAAGCCGCTTAGGGGCCATTCAAAAACCACGTGGTCGTTTTTTAAGCCATTTTTAACCCCCCCCCCCCCCCACCTCCCCCTGTGTGGTCATCTGTGGCCAGATCTAGGACCCCCCCTCTAAAAAAAAAACCACGTGACTCATAGCCATACCCCCCCCTCCACGTACTTAAAAAAATTACACCTTATACGCTTTCGACAAATGCATTACCTCTTCTTACAAAATTTGTTATTGTGCCGTACCAAATTTGGTGAATTGCTAGTGTTCGACATGAGAAACTCAACAAGTACCAAGGCTCGGACTGGCCATACTGCCATTGCGCCATTGGCACAGGCGCCCACTAGCTGCCATACTTTTGGCGCCCCTTGAGTAATTTCTTATCCTCTTCGCAAAAAAAAAAAATGAATGCCCTATTTTGTATATATTCCTGCCTACTTGACGTTATTTTCACACACAAATCCCTTCTTCCAATCGTTTCTTTCCGTTCATTTGAATTTCGAAACCCTTTTCGTAAATTCTTTCCACTTTCCACCCAAGGGAAGAAAGTTAAGTAGATGTTTCAAATAATGCACGCCGTACCCAGAAACTGCAGTGAAATCCATACAAGACAACGACTAACCCAAAGCAATACCTTATGCATTTCGTATAATAAATAAACTAGCAACAGCTCCTGGGGGAGGGGGGATTAAAGCGCTCCCCCAGACCACCTAGATGAGGTTGGAGAGGCCACCACGTGACCGGATGCATAACTTTACAGTAAAACACGTGGCAACCATGTAATTCCTTCAAATGGCACAGGCGCCCTTTCCTGGCCAGTCCGACTCTGCAAGTACCCCCATACTCCACTTTCGCTTTTAATACATGCAGCCTTTCGATTCGTGTGAAATATTTTCACCAATTTCTTGGGCGATCTGCAACGGCTGCTAGACTATAAACTTCGAGATTTGTAACTGAGACGGAAAGTAGACAATTCTAACCTAATAAGCTCATTATTACGTATGCCATCATTGCATTGACTTGTCCCAGTGAAGCACTCGACATTTTAGCAGCACGCTATACAGGGTGTCCCAAAAGTCCGAGAACATCCTCACAACTTTTTAAGGGGTCGAAAGAAAATAGTGAAACTCTGGTAATGTAAGTTTGGTTAAAGGATCTACGTTTTCGTACAACCAGCCCCACGCCCGCCCCCCCCCCGGGGGGGGGGGGGGGCGTCCCAACTCAGAAATTTTCAATGCAATCGGGGGTAAAGGAATATCTTATTTGAAAGGTCTTCATTAAGCGACTAAATTGCCGCAAGCTTCGATACGATAAGCCCATCCAAAATGGCAGCCGGTCAAACATTAGGAATTTTCTCCACATCCCTATGTCATACTCATGTTAAAGTCGTCGTAAAGGTACGTAGGTAGCAGCAAAATGTTTCGTTCAGTTTAGTTCGATCACACCTACAACGTCTTTTGCGGTTTGAAACCCAGAGTGTAAACCTTAGTGCCCGCCCTGTTCCGGAGGGAAAGGGGGGCCCCCACACTCTGGGCTTCAAACCACAAATAAAAGAAACGTTGTAGGGTAATCGAACTAAATTGAACGAAGCATTTTACTGCCACCTACATCCATTTACGACGACTTTAGCCTGAGTAAGACCAGGACCGGATCCAGAATTCTGTTAGGGTAGGGGGGGGGGGTGCTCTGCCAAATTTTTCATATGAAAATGTATTTTGTTTCCTAAAGGTCTTACCTCCCCGACTCCTTTTTAATAATGAAAAGTGACACACTGTATAGATGCATTTAGTACGAGTGGCGGAAACGCAGTCTTACGTTGTTGAAGATTTCTACGACAAGCCCTCCGGTATCTTTTACAACTATGCAGGAAATTCAGTTTGGTTGACTGTGGTTGAGACGTTAATGGCGATATAGGAACAATATAAGGCTGACTGAGATGCTATGCGTAGAGACTCTTATACGGTAAATCACCAATCCCTTGGAGATAAGGGTTTCCCGTCAATGCAATAGCCACATGGTTTACTTGGAACCCCCCCCCCACCCCCCACTGTGGTTTTTTGGGGCCGAAAGCCGACCCCCCCCCCCCCCCCCCACCCCTTGGCCAACCACGTGGTTTTTGAATGGCTCCTTAAAACAAAAACAGCAGCAGGTGTTTTTGTCCCAGCAAAGTCTGTTTGGGAATTCGTTTCCAGACAAGACACCCCGGACAGTAGCATCCCTCACTGATTCACGCACGGTCAACGAAAACACTCAGCGTAGACTGATGTATTTGTTGAGGGAGGCACTAGTAGGAATGGTGATCAGGATAGACGCGGCATTCTCCCACTGAACAGCCATCCCAATACGCTGGAGAAGGAAAGCGGTTGCCTTCTTCTCTCCAGTGCCCCTGAAAATCCTACGATCGATGTCATGGATCAGAGCCAGGCCCTCCCGACCAAAGGATCCCACAGAGTCTCTACAGCCACCAGGTAAAAGAAGTACCGGTTATCCAGGTATTCATACTTGGCTTTCGTTCTATGTTTGGTGGCAGAGACGGTGCTCAAAGGCTCCAACTGGTTAAGCTACGACGGTACCAGGATGTCGGTAGAGGTGAAATACCAAACCAGCTGATGATCGCCTATCCATGGATTCAAAGAGATACCATCCGGACGCTTATCATTACCCCAGTTGAGGCCAACAGGTTGCAGCTCTGCTGGGATCCCAGTAGACATGAGGGCCCGCTTGATGAAGTCATTGACAGCAGTGTGACAAGACCAGCAACGTACTCTTTTCTTGCAGTTCAAACCATGGGCACCAGAATAGTTAACCACTGCTCTGCAGGGACACAAGTAAAGTTCGCAAATACAGCAATGTGGGAAGAGCAACAGCAATCTGAAAAACACTGTCATCGAGGAGTGTACCAAGATGGAGTGATAGAAGGACCTGGATCCAAGCGCCGTATTCCTTGGCAGATATGGACCTTTAGGGTGAGATCGGCAGCCCTCCGATTGAGTACCCTACACAATTTCTCAACGCCAGGATGATTCCATTCTCGTTGACTGGCTTTAGCGCTTCCAATGAGAGAGGTAGCTTTAGTCAGCTCAGTCCAGGCAGTGATTCCCTCAGAGAAGACAGGGTCGGGTCCATCCCTGCATGTCGGGCAGGATGTCATCAACAAGCTGTGACAAGAAGTATGAAGAGGAAAGGAAAACAGGCAGGAACAGATCCAATGCACGATAAACACCCAAACCTCCACTAGGCTCCATCAAAGAGCACTGGTCCTTAGCCATTGGTGGAAGCTGGGTGTTGGTGACGGCTTCCAGAGCGGAATGGAGGGCCTCATCAAACCTCTGCAGACCGTTAGGGCATTTCCAAGTAGGGGTATACTGTAAGACGTACACCAGTTTGGTACTGGCCAAAAAAATCTTCAGGAGGAAATAACCACAGTGAACTGAGAGGTGCTGGAGTCTACCTGCCATAACGCGAGGGCCCTGGCCTTGGAGTCTAAACAGGCTCTGATGGCTTCATAAGACTAGAGGCTCTTCCATCTAGTTTAGAAACATAACCATCGCAGGTTCAATCTCATCCTGCCTTGGTCTCGAAAACATTGAAGAGCCAGCAACCTTGCAGTAAACAAGCGGTGCTATTGTGTTTGCAAAAAGTCAAATGACATACATCAGTACTATTATTTCAAGGTTTGTACTATATCTTTGCTTAATTATATTATTCATCTGCTTTATAGATTTTATACTGTATAAAGTTTTAACGCGTTAATTGCTTTAAGATTATCTTCTTCTTTTACATTTTTTTGTGTGAATTGCGGCTATGTAATGTCGGCTATTTAGCAAAAATTCAATTAATTAAGTATTAACATGAGCTAATAAATGCCTACACTACCGTAGGACGTGGGAGTGCCCATGTTGCAACTATCACTTCATATTCCATTCCTTGTCGCAAGGTCATCTAGGAGAGAAGCTGTGGGTTTCATTTTCCGGCACCAGGCCAGTTGATTCATTATCGCCAGGACCTTATTTCACCAAAGAATGATAAAAGGTGTCAACTTTTTGGCACTCGCGTGAACTGGCGTTGAGTCAGGAGACAAAACACGCATTTTTACCCCAGTAGGCTTTGGCTTGAAGAGGCCATTTGCCTCACCACTTCACACTCATGAAATGCTGTTGCACGCGGAGGTGCTGTCTGCATGAGGACTAATCGTCACACGAGTGGTATTTTCCCCACCCCACACATATATTGCGTTAATAACTATTCAGCTAATAGTTGATGTGAGCTATCCCAGAAAATGATGTACGATCAGTTGTTCCATATATGGCCACATGGGGTCGCGAACCCAGAACGAGATGGAGCATGTAAGGTAATGTCATCGTGGAAACTCAGTCTCTTTTATGTCACGCCTGGTGTTAAGCATTCTGAGTCAACCAAGCAGACGATTTGTAGCTGGAACATTTTTTGTGGGGTCTATACGCTTCATTAGTGTTGTTATTTAAAAAAAAAACTTGAAGGACATGGTTGGAATGGGGTAATCAGTAGTCTATTTCCACATACTAAAAAAAATACTATAAACATTAAAGGAAAACTAAACCCATCTTAAATTTCACTATTGTTAGTTAAGTACGAAAAAAACAAGATGCAAATTGCGCGAAGTTTCCAACATTCGTATTAATTAAGCAATAGTTAATTTAAAATCTAAGTTTAATGTTTCCATGACTTGAGACAGCGAACGCGATTTCCTCGCGTGGTATTGATGTCACACTTCATCACCTTGGAACTTGGAGGAATGACGTGATCGTAGCATACTAGCGAGTGCGCTCCGGCTTGTGCTTCTAACACGGCGGCTGCGAGACCGGACCGCTCTGACCATAGCAGCACGAACCAAAACTCAATCTCTGCGTGATTTATTAAATTAAAGTATTCAAGAAAGTAGCTACCATGACTGTTACCGCTACAAACACTCGTTAAAGTTCGTTCAGCTACGCGGTAATCCACTCTACGCGAAATGCTGGGCAGATAAGCGATTGGACAGTGTCCACTTGTTGCTCGTGGGGAGGGAGAAGCAGATTAGGGGGTATGCGCTTCATTTGAAAAGAATCTGTGCTGCAGTTCTTCACTAGCAATAGTGGTGAGGAATGGGAGAGCCAAGCACGATCTTGCCTGAGCTTGTTGGGCGCACGCGCCAACGGTAATGAAGTGTGACGTCACACGAATGAGACTTGGCTGTGTTGATCGCACGAACGAAGAATTCGTCTGCTAGAATGAAGATTTAGACACATTACTACGTAATAACTATAAAGCCTGAGTGGTTTTCATACCCCTCACATGTTTTTTAAGTGTCTTAATTAACGATACTGAAAATTAAGATGGGAGGGTTTAGCTTTACTTTAAGGTGGAAAGCATGAAACATTAACGACTGAGGATCTGCCTTACGGACCGGTCACTATTTTTGGCAAGTGGAAGGTCCCTTCGAAAGAAACGTAAAACATGTCCTCCAGACTTTACTGATCTCTCCCGCCTCAGTATCCTGGGAAAAAATTTCGAATTTCCCCCAACTCAGGGTCCAAACCCCTCTTCTGGCCTTGCCCCCAGAAGAAAAAAGCAGGCTTTTCTCATGCCTACCGGTACGTGTTGAGGATTTCCTGTAGAGAAATTAAATTTCCCTTACCAGGATCATTATGATGAAGAGACTGTGGGGATGGTAACATTACCGCATGTTTCATCTCTCATTCTGGTTGAACTCCATGCATCCAAACGTGGAAAGACTGGTCGTATGTTAAGGGCAAGTGAGGGTCCCTTCTCCTGAACGATGGCTACCGAACCAACCAATACCGGTATCAAAAGCAGACATTTCACACAAGCAAGTTCCGCATAAACTCTTCTACAGTATTCAGTGACAACGGCAACAACAGAAAATGCAAATAGAAAATGCTATATTTTTTTCTCCAGTCAAGCAGTGTGCTGATTATTTTCCACAAAAAAAGAGCCTCGATTCACACTTGTATATTTCCCACCCTATCAGGGCCATCTACTCCACTCCAACACAATGAGGCATTCCCCCACCAATTAAAAAATTATTCACCCCTAAAAAAAATGGTTCATCCAGCACCAAGTTTACTAACAGCACACGAACATGTGAAAATTTCCACACACAAATATTTAAGACTAAAAATGGATGTACAGTGTCCTCCCACCCCGTATTAATGTTTTGCACATTCAAAGTACAATGATAGTGGTGGCCCTAGTAATAGACAATATTTTTTTTTGTTAACGTAAGGCATACAAATAATCCTATTGCTCACATGTGCTCTGTTCCTGCCAACTATCATTAAATTTAAATTATCCTTACTCTCCTTACCCTATAATCATTATTAGTATAATTTAATAAATACATATTCTTACTGTCCGTGGCCAGCCTGTGCTATATGATTCGCCCATGGCCGGATTTACATGGGGGAAAAAGGAGCAATTACCAAAGTAAGCCAAAGGTTCCCCTTTATACAGAAATATTATAATGAAAAGATTATTTTATTAGAAGAGCGGTCATAACATAATCAGTCATAAAACACTACGTGGTCACAATTACAGTTTGTTATTCTGTTCTACATATCATCTACCATCTAAGCTAAATAGTTCTGGATAAACTAAAAAATTCATATGCAATTATAGATAGTCTTCCTCCTCCCCCCGTCCCTGAAATTTCAATGAGGCATTTGTCTCATTCCCCACCATAGATAGATGCCCCTGCACCCGATGGAAGGATGAAACATCACTCCCACTCATAAGAGTAGTTCGTAACATGATGTTAAAAACTATTGCTCTACAAGTCTTCTCTCCACTGTTTCAAAAATTCTTCAGTTATTTGTTCGTGATGACCAATGAAAGTGTGACCAACTCAACTTTCTACCCGTCTCTCAAAACGGATTTCTACCCTGGCACTCTAGCCTCAGCAATTTACTTACCACCTACAACAGCATCATTGAATTTATTGATGCTGGAAATCCATGTAATAAGATTTTCCTTGTTTTTTTTTTTAAAAAAAGCTTTCGACTCTGTCCCTCACACCAAATTAGTTGAAAAACTGACTCATTTGAACCTCACCCCGCTTTTGGTCATATGGGTCGTATGGATTCATTCCTATTTATACTCACGCAGCCAGCATGTTTTTCTTCATGGAACTTCGAGTGAGTGGCTTCCAATCAATTCTGGAGTTCCCCAGGGCTCAGTACTTGGCCCTTTGCTTTTGAATATCTACTTCTCTGAGTTGCCTCTAATTATTTCTTCTGGTAACTCTACTTATGCCGACGACTTAAAACTCTACTCGTCTTCTTACCTTTGTGCCTCATTGCAGCACGACTTAGACTGCATCTTGAAGTCGAAGACAGAAAATGTACTTGAGTTAAATCATGATAAATGTGTGGCCATATATTTTGGTCACAATAACCCTTGCTAAACTAAACTTGCTAAACCTGTACCACTTTCGTACAAAGGCTATTTTAGCTAAATCTAATCACACCGATCTCGGCATCCTTGATGACAACACTCTTAAATTTCAAGTACACGCCAATTTAGCTACCACAAAATTCTTTTAAAAAGCATATTTTATTCTTCAGTCTTTCTCACATTTAATCTCTCATTTATTCTCTTTCTCTACAAAGTCTTCCTTCGTCCAGTTCTTGATTCCTGCTCTTAAGTCGGCAGACCCTGTTACTCCATGGTGCTTTCCCACCTTGAATCCTGTCAGTACCACTTAACCAAATGGTGTCTGTCGCTTGGGCATCTATCGTAACGGTATCGTCTTCAGCGCTTAGATCTCTCTACTGTATAAAAAAGGTTTGAACGTGGGGATTTCATTCTTACCTAACAAATTTTTAACCAATTCATTGACATAAATCCATCTATTTCTGTTACATTTCTTCTAATACACGTCGTCAAGCCTCTCTAGGCTTCTGCAGACTCACTACATTTCAGGCATCACTTTTTTACCTAAAGAATTGTTCCCTATGGAACTCTCTCCCAGATTCTGTGGTGACAGCTACCTCGCTGAACTCTTTCAAGGCACATTCACATTGTGTTCTGTAGCTATTGTTTGTGGTCTGTGCTTTTTGCTTTGTGGGCGCCTTCATGTTACCCTTTGACTCGACGGTGCCATCTTCTATAGGCTACTTTACCTACTTTACATTTATATGTTAAGGCACTAAAAAGGAAATAAAAACTCAAAACAAGAAAACATGAATGGGACTTTTTGGACTATTGCACTAATCAAGCCACCCGAGCTTATTTTCCACTAAACGAAAAATAATGCCAGGACAGTATTAATTGTGATATTTTCTTCTGTAGTTATAATGCAGTTTGTGCTGTTCATGATTTATCCCTCTATTGGTTATATTTGTATTTTATTTATTTCATGTTTTCAACAACCATCATTATTATTGTGTGGCCACCAGGTTGAGGAAAAACAATATTTTTTTTGCCATATCTCAACTGTTATAGAAACGTGGGGGCAACACTTTCACTTCATAGAAATTAGGCCATTTACCCAGAGGGGCAACAAGTGTGATCACGACCTCGAAATGGCAAGCGAAACGAACACGCCTTCCCTCTTTTGGAGGCCGTGGGTTCATTTCAGAAATAGGAGTATGTTCAGTCTTCCCTAGAATAGTTCCACCATTAAAAAAAACCTTCCTCAAATGAAACCGATCATGACCCCAACCGCTATTTTTATCACTGAAACAAATAGCTAACCTCTCCAGTGAAACTAATTCGTAACCCTAAAGCATCATTGTTGACATTCTTTTAATATTACAACAGATAGTGACCCTATCCCGTTTTACAAATCTGGACCGACTTTCACTTTTAACCTTCTTATTATTGGGAATTACATGCAAGCTTTACCCAATTCTCCAGATTCCTAAATTCACTTTCCCAATAACCGCTATTTCCTAGGGAAACCAACACAAAAACATAGATCACTGACCTGGTTTACCCACTTAGGTAATACAGTAATATATGCACTAACTTTCCTTGAGGGAATTCTTGTAGTCAAAGGGGGGGGTTCGTTCAATATACAAGACCGTGGTCAGCTCGCAGTTCTCATTCTTCTTCATTCCTTCCCATGAGACAAGCCTAGTCTCAACAAGGGAAGCACAGTCCATTATCAACTGTCATTGTAAAGTTGATTACGAGTAAATCAGCCATAAAGTAGGCCTATTGGTGTTTGAAGTTGCCACTATTCAAACAACTACGCCATCTGAAATTACTTATTAATTGATTATTTTATTATTAAGTAATGACCAATTACTTATTGGACGTAGTAGAATAATTTGTCTTTCCGAAACTATTTGGAATTTAGTCGACATAATGTCGAACTCGTTTGACGCCAATGCTATTACTAAAGATGAACGACACTTTCGTTCGTTGGTTTTTACCTCCAACAAGATGGCCGCTCATGGATGAGTCGCTAAGCAACGAATGGCTCTGTAATTGGGTAGCGTGAAAACTGTGGGAGTATTTCCCAGCGTTAAAAAAAAAAAAACGGAAAGAAAATAAAACACGCCCTTGAAGTTCTGAAACAAATCGCATGCCTAAAGTAGGATTTTTTTTTCTGTGTGTGCTCTCTTTTCTTTTTACATTTTTTTAAACAGACAAATAAGAAAAAAAGTAACAAAACACGTGCCCTACAATTTTTTTATGTGTTCGAAAAAGATCTTTCTGGGCGCGTGGCTCAGTTCTTGGTTTGGATGGAGCCAGTATCATCCCCTTTGCAACTTGGTCATGTATGCGAGGTTAGCTAACTTTAACACAGTTCATTGTCATAAGGTGTACACATTTGATCAAGACAAGTTGCTAAAACTGACTTTACCCAAACTGAATACGAAAATGAAAACAAAATTTTGTTGTCTAAATGGTTATTGAATAAAAGCTAACCTTTAATTTGCAGTAACTTGAAATCGCCGATTCATTCAAATGAAATAAAGTTAGTGTACTGTACATTTATTAAACAACACAACTTACAAGCAAAAAAACGAAAAAAAAGCATGTACTGATCCCCTAAGAGCTCATTCTCGCGTGAAGTAAAAAAAAAAATGCTTTGCTGAAAACTTTCCCCCAATACTTCCCTCCTCTGACAGTACTTGTTGCGGTACTTGTTATGCAGACCTATTTGTTGCTGTGAGTCTTTGCTTTATACGCCCATGCAAAGTTATAAAAATGGGTCTCAGGCCTTCCCGCACCGATTTTTGTTTTAAGAAATAAAAATAATTGACGCGGCATTAGTGAATTTTTCAAAGTCAACATTAGTCTGACCACTGCTGTTGTATCAATACCATAGATTAGAAAGTTAACTAGATATACCGTCTTACTTCTTCCCGTCCTACGCGGAGCTCTGGCGGTAGTTGCGGCTACTAACACCTCTGCTAATGCTTTGCGTTCTGCTGCTTCGAAGGCAAAAGCATTAGCAGAGGTGTTAGTAGCCGCAACTACCGCCAGAGGTCCGCGTAGGACGGGAAGAAGTAAGACGGTATATCTAGTTAACTTTC
>JAHWFP010032104.1:56091-73420 GCA_023313725.1 Lithobius niger
AGGAGTTCGGTTTGTAGAGATAGCCGTCAGGGATAATGGCTTCTACCGCTTTGAGAAGGTCGAACAGGGGGATGGCAGTTGGATCATCGTCGGCTTGAAGGGAATCTTCATAAGGGTCAAGCGGGAGCTGAGCGAAGTTAACTCGATGCGGAGCTTGCCGGCCCAAAACAGAAGCCGAGTCGAGATCAACTTCCGTGTTGAGGATGCGGGAAAGGAGTTGCTGGAGGTCCGCTGCGGAAATGTTTGGGCGGTGTTTCTTTGAGGGTGCATGGGCGTAAGGTTGCTTCCGTTTGCGAGCATCGGTGTCGGAAGATGCAATCCAGTCTTGGATGTACGAAGTGGCCTTGGAAGGGGGCTTCTCCGTCGAGGAGTGGTTCTTGTAAGAGAATTCCTTGATGGAGCGGTCCATGAGGCGGTGAATTTCTTGCGTTGACAAGCGATCCGTCTCAGGTTCAGGATGTGAGGCCAATGATAAATCAAGGGGCGGGACATCATGTTGCTGTAGAGCGAGAGATGCCGAGGTTGATGGCGGCTGTTGGGCGCAGGGCAACGGCGAAGCCGAATGGTCTTGGGTTAAAGAGGCCGTGGGTCGGGTTGGAGACGGCAAAGGCGAGATGCTGGGGTCAGGTGGAGGGCTTGACAGAGGAGAATCCATGATGTGTCGGCGTGATGATCACGTAATGAACGGGAGTGGCAACGACGAACGAGCGGCGAACGGGAACGTCGAGCGATGAACGGGCTGCAAATGACGAACGACGAACGGGCTGTTAAGGGCGAACGACGAACGGGCTGTGAATGATGAACGGCGAACGACGAACGGGTTGTTGAATGACGAACGGCGAACGACGAACGAGAACGAGGCGTTGAAAGACGAGCGGCTGGCAAGCGATGGGCGGCAGCGAGACGTTAACTCTCAGGCCGAGAAGTGCGAAAGACGAACGGGCTGCGAACGGCGAACGACGAACGGGCAGTTGAAGCGAGACAGGCAGCACACGACGAGCGGCAGCAGGCGGTGTCGGATTCCGGCATAGGACATGCGAACGACGAACGGGCTGCTGGTGGCGAACGGGCTGCAGGTGGCGAACGGGCTGCGGGTGGTGAACGGACTGCATGCGGCGAGCGGGCTGCGGAGACGACCGGCGAACGGGAACGGAGAGGAGAGCTTCTTTCCAGGCGACGTCTGAGACGAGAGCTTGAGGAAAAGAGATGGAAGCCACGGGCGAGCGATCTGCTTTTATAGGAGGCCTGCGCATGGTGACGCATGCGCAGTGGGGTTGCGCACTGGGCGGATCAGGAGAGCGAAAAAACCTCAAGTCATAAAGAGCACTCAGGAACTGAATGCATTTTAATTTACAGGTAGTAGAAATTTCCTACCGACGATTAGAAAGTAAATTTATTAATGGGGGAGGGGACCTCAATCTTCGCTGATTTTTTTCAGTTTGCGAATTACAACCCTGAAGTTGCTAGCCTGTTATCTTCCCTACTGTTGGAGACCAACTAAGTTATCTGGTGAGGTTAAAGTTAGAAAAAGACAGTAAGATAAGTGTTCAATACTGCATATCACCAAAACTAGCTGCCATCTTTCAGACAATGGCGACGTAGTTGTCACTGGAGATGGTGAAGTGTCTTAAGAAGTAGGTCTTGGTTATTCGCCAAGTTTGCTGGTTAATCTAGACACATGCTAGTGAGTCACCTACAAGCTCGTGAGATTAAGTATTAACTGTTACTGTTTAATTTTACTTGTACACGACTACAGACGATTAATTATAGAAATGAAAATTTACAGACATAAAATTCCTCCCGAAAAAAAAATGACAAAGGAAGATAATGCAGTATGACCTTTTGTTACGTTCACAGACCTATGAAAGTTCTGATACCAAAACAAGTATAAGAGAGCCAGAAAAATTTCCAAAAGGGTCAGCCTTTGAAAATAGTGATATCATTCAACCAGGGAAAGGCAGCCAAGATTAATCCTATTAGCTAAATTTTAACATCGCACCAAATAATACTTTTAATGTTAAATGAAAATTTGAAGTTAGCGCGAGTAGCAATAGTCTAGTTTTCATTTAACTTTTGAACTATTAGACTTTCATATTTTAATTTTACTTAGCCTATATTCTGTGGTAGGCATTAGGCCCGTTACCACACTACAACCACATAGCTGGCGGTGAGTTTAATTCTAGCATTATGAACCTTTTAAATCTTGGGTGTGTATAAACACAAAACAGGAAATTGACATTTTTCTGGTAGGTGATTCACCATAAGTGGGAAAAAATTGTAATTCGTTTTCATTCCTGCCAGAGAACTACGTAAAAGACCCCCCCCCCCCACTAAGTTTTATTTTCACGTATGAATCGGATCTTTTTTTGTATTCCGGTTCCGGCAATCAGAAATTCAAAAACTTTTCTTGGGGGGGGGGGGGGGCAGAATTAAAAATTTTAACATTTTCATCTAGAAAGTAATTAGTAGGAAAATGGACATTATCTGCAACCCAACAAACCCCAAAAGCTAGAGCCTAACCTTATACAGTACACTGAACAGTCATACTATAAATAAATAATAGTGTTAGCAGCGTATCTAAGAAAAAAAAAGCCTGAGCCTATAATATGATGGTGGGCACAATAAATTGAAAACTTGGCAAGTTTCACTGACGTCTACTATAGTACATCTGCTGCAACTAACAGTCAGTCCTACTTCCTAACCTTATTAAATGCATTGTGTGCCAGGCATGAAAAAAAGGTTATAGTGAATCTCTAACAAACAAACAAACAAAAATAACAATTCTCAGAAATTAGCCAGAAGAACATAGGTGCGGGGAAAACATAGGAGAAATAAACCACACGAAAAATTTGACATTTCCTAGTGATAGAAACCTGCGTGTGGAAATTCGAGCCAAGGTAAATGACCTAACCTATACAGGGTTACCACCAAAACACTGAAATCAATTTCCCTGAGTTTTCCAAGTTCTCCAGAGTAAATGAAGTCATTTCCCAGGCTATTTACCGTAATTTTAGGAAGGAATTTTTTTCACACATTTTACCAGTTTTGTGTTAAAAATGCTGAAGGTTTTTGATGGGAAATACATTATTTAAAATCTTAATTTTTTCCCCGAGTTTTCCAGGTTTTTTTGTAAAAAAAATCAGTGAATTCCCTGAGTTCTCCCCGAGTTTTCCAGGTTTTCCAGATTGGTGGGAACCCTGCTATAATAATTACAACACGACAACAATGAACCCGATTTGTCTTTTTTCGGGTTTTTTCCCCCCAGTCTTTAAAATAACAAACATGTAGAAATTCAGTCTTAAAAAGGTAGCCAGCGAAGATCCTTATATTTTGGTAATACGTACCTTAGGATATTCCGGTGAAATTCAACGTAGTCGGAGTCAAAACAAGCAGGCTTGTTTGTCGGATGTGGGAATGGCGTTTAGCATTCACACGGAGACATACCGTATCATCGTAACAGGCAATCGGCGTCAATGATTCTAAGAATATACACGTATACATTATATTTCCGTGAATCGTGAATTTGCGTTGTATATCAAACGTCAATGTACCCACAGGGAAAGCGAAAGGGGGATAAAACCAAAAGAAAATGAAACAGATATTCATTCATTCTGTTTCATTTATTTTTGATAAAAACAACGCCGGCACAAAGGGTGCCTGCAGGGTGCACATTTACGCAAGCGGTCATGCTCATGTCGTCCGCGGCGCATGCGCACGTACCCCATTGTTTGGATGAGCTATCTGCATGGTGCACTCGACTGTTTGTTGAGTAGGGTGTGGCGCAAGCGCTGTAGAGACAATCAGAACCAACGGCGATTGCTTAAATCTGCCACTACGTGTCGCCAACGACTGAGGCTCTAAGAACGAAGAAAACGCACCGCGTTCCAACAGTATGGGCCGCGAGCGATGTGTCTGACTTTTGTTGTTGTCTGGTTTCATATACTTTTGCTACCATGATTAAGGGGATTCAAACACTAGTTATTGCTGAGGATCGCCCCCCCCCCCCCAAGTGCTTACGTTGCTCGGCTCGTGGGCACTTCCGCCGGGCGTGTATCGCTATTGCTTGTGAAACATGCGGAGTGTGGCGCGACCCACGTCAGTTGTGTCCACACTTGCAAGAAGCCAAACGCCTTGCTGACATGAGGGCGCTTGAAAGATCCCCGGCTACCCATGATTCGACCCAGTATGAGCAGCGGGAGCGCCCTGTGCAACAACGAAAAGGGAGCCTGGAGCATCCTGCCTACAGCACCAGTGCCCCCTGTTTGGTGGTTACCAATGAAGGTCGCCGAGGAGCTCTGGAGTGGGAAAAAATTCGGTCTCTCCGGATCCACCAAGAGAGCACCAGAACCCTGTAGGTAGTCACGTGAGTCGAGACAACCATGATAATGGCGGACCGTGGATAACTCCGCCGGCCAAACGAAAACGGGGCGGACAGAAGCGGAAGAAAACAGTGTCCCCGACCCAACTTTCAGCATCGTTGCAATGGAGAGTGAGGAGTCTGATGTGCATGGAGATCAGTTAGTGAAAGAGCACAATACAGCAGTGGGATCAGATGTGGTCCTGATGACCAGTGTTCTAGGAAGTGTGCCAGAAAGTGTGCCAGAAAGTGTTGACGGTTTCAACACGGTTACGATGGCTGAAGTCCAGCAGCAGTTTGCTGATGCGGTTTCGCAAGACAGCAGCATAGTCGTTGATGATGTCACCATGAGCATTACTAGCACGCAGGTGAGCGATGAAAAGGGGCCTGGTGAGGGTGAGGGGGACCCTAGCCTAACCTAACCTAACGTTCAGGTTCGCCAACCATAACATTTTAACATGGAATATGAGGGGGTTGCAAGGTAAATTAGATGATTTAGAGTGTCTTTTGAATTGTACTACTATTCTAGGGGTGCAAGAAGTTGTAGATTTGCGGGGCTTAGATGCGGCAAAATGGAAAACTGATTTTGTTCACTCAGGTCGAAAAGTCGGGGTATTTGTCAAGTGGACGATTCCGTATCTTCCTCTTATGATCAGTTTTGAGCTTCCTGGTGTTGATGCTGTCGCACTTAAGGTTTGGTTGGGAAATCGTTGGATTTCGGTTGTAATACTGCATGCGTTGGGTAGTCAGACTGCTCTGGAATGGGTCACGTGGCTGCAGCAGTTCCCGGCCCCGGTCATTATTGGTGGAGACTTTAACAGTCACCATTATGACTGGGGCTCACTACATGTTGACACCAGAGGGCGTAGACTCGCTGAGGCGATACAGATTGTTGGTTTGCAAGTTCTCCACGATGGTTCGCCTACTTTTGTGCGCTGGCGGCGTGGCAGAGTGCAAGAATCTGTTCTGGATTTTTTCATTTGCTCTCCGTGTCTTGCGGAGCAGTTTGTTTGCCAAGTTTCGGACGATTTACGCGGCAGCGATCACCTTCCTGTGATGTTGCAGTCGCGTGAGGGTCCCATTGTTGTGCAAGTGAAGGTAGGAGTGCGCAAACGGCCAGTTCTGTCCAATGGAATTTTTTCACACTGGGTAAAACAGTTCGTCCATGGGCGTAATAGAGCGCATGTGCGGGAGCGAGAAAGTGCGCATCCAATGTGGTGGACGCATGTTTGTACGGTCGCTGTCAGAGATCGCCGGCGGGCTTACAGGAAGTGGAAACGATCTCCGTGTGATGCGCATTGGTGGGCATACCGAGGTGTTGTTGAAGAGAGCCGCTACATTATAAGGCAAGAGAAAAAGGGATTTGGAGACAGACTCTGCGCTCGCGCGGCCGGGGCTCGCTCGCTTTCACTCGCCTGGCGTCTGTTGAGTCCAGCCTCTGTGAAGGCGACGGTTTCCTGGGTTTACGGTCAGCAGTCCGTAGAGAGGAAAGTTCTTCGTGGTGAAGAGATGGCTGAGGCATTCAATCAGCGTTTTGCGAGTGTCTACGCCCTTTCCGGTGGCACTTCACCACCTGTTGCGTCCCCCGTAGTAACGTCGCAAGTAGGGGACCTACCGTGGATTAAGGCAGAATTTCAAACAGCGTTACGGAAATGTAGAAACTCTAGTGCGGTGGGCGTTGATGGAGTCAGCTATGCAGACATGAAGAATGATTTGGAGGTTGTGGGTGCAAGAGTACTGCCCCTGTTCTGCGATCTTCTAAACGGCGCGAGCATTCCTCCATCGTGGATGTTTACTGTGCTGGTCCCCGTGCATAAGCAGGGTAGTGCTCGGACGGATCTTGTGAACTACAGGCCTATTGCCTTATTGTCCTGTGTCCGAAAAGTCCTGGAGCGGATGATTGTACGGCGCCTGGAATGGCATGTAGAGTATTATGGCTGTTTGTCGGGGGTTCAGTTCGGTTATAGGCCGAATCGGAGTGCCCAAGATGCGGTCCTCTTTTTGCTATCTAGTATAAGGGAGGCATGGATGCGTGGTGATGTTGTGTTGGCTGTCTTTTTAGACATAAAAGCAGCCTATGATACGGTTTCTATTCGCTGGGTTGAGTTCTCGCTGAGGAAGATGGGTGTTAGCGATTGTCTAGTGCGACTCATTGTGGCACTCCTGGGCAGGCGTGAGTTTGCCACACGGGTAGGGAGTAACTGGTCTGCTACAGACTCAACCACCAGGGGCCTCCCGCAAGGGAGCTGCCTTAGCCCAATGTTGTTCGCGGTGGCTATTAACGAGGTCCTGTTGGAGATTGGTGTCCACTCCAACATTGTCTGCTATGCGGATGATGTTGCGGTGTGGTTTGTTGGCCATGATGTTGCGGTGCTTGCTCAGGAAGCGCAGGCGGTTTTGGATAGAGTTGCATGTCTTTTGCGTGAGCGTGGGCTCTTGTTGGCCCCTGCGAAGACTGAGTTAGTTATCTTCTCCCGCTCCACGAATATTTGTCAGCCGCCGGTCAGTCTTACAGTTGGTGGACAAGTAGTCAGACCGTCTGGAAGTGTTAAGTATCTGGGTGTAATCCTGGACTCTAGACTCAACTGGGACCAGCATGTCAGCAGGATCCGAGGCAAAGTCCTTGCAAGGACTGCGATTTTACGCCAGTTGGCGTGTAGGGGTGTTGTGAGAGGGGCGCTTCTTGCGGCGTATAGAACGTTCGTTCGGTCGGTACTGGACTATTCTCTGCCATTTTTGAGCGGAGTACGGCGCCATGAGAAATCGCTACAGGTTGCTGTAAACGTCTGCCTGCGTGTTGTTTCTGGGTGTATAGCATCTACACCGGTTAGCGCCTTGTGCGTTGAGAGCAATGAGCCTCCTTTGGAGGTGCGTGCAGGAGAATTATTGGTTGCACTCTGTACGAAATCAGAGTAGAGGCCAGCATGATCCAGTTGGTAGAATTCTGTTGGATTATGCGAGATTGAGTGATCGTGCAAGAGGTGTGTTAGGTGAGGCAGGTCGTGGGGTCACTATGCTACAGCGCATGTCGAATGCGACTACTGTTGCCAGTGCTATGCCACTGAGTCCCTGGACTTGGTGTCATGAGTTGCAGAAGGTCTTTCAGCCACGGATTGTTGAGTGCGACGTGTTCTGTGACGTTTCATTCCTCCTTGAGACGGGCGTCGGAGGAATTGGAGTAGTTATTCCCTCCTTGAAGGTTGAGCGGCGGCGAGTTGTGCATGGTGCGACGTCCAGCACGATGTGTGAATTGTTGGCGATTTCTGTAGCACTTGATATTGTGCTGGATATTCACCTGCCATTTTTGCGATCATAACAGACTCGCAGGCGGCATACCGGCTTCTGCAGAGGTCATGGGAGTGCTTAGATGTTGGAGATCCTGTAGTGTACACCATTGGATGGAAGTTTTGGATTGCGATGGGCACGAGTGTTGCCTCCTTCCAGTGGGTCCGTGGCCACAGTGGCAATCCGGGCAATGTGGCAGCGGACGGAGTGGCGCGTGAGGCTGCTCATGGTGCCAGTACGCGACTATATCCAGTAGTCTCGGCACGGACGTTTCGCGTGGCGGTGCGGCAGTGGTTTCTGGCACAGTGGCAAGAGATCTGGGAAGCAGCTAGGGACGGGAGGGCCCTGTTCACAGTTCACCCAAAGTGCGCAAATTCGTCAAATCTGGACTAACTGCTCTATCGAGACGCGAGAATTCTATCCCGGATCAGAGTTGGTTTCACTATGCTGCAGGCCCATAAATACAGGTACGGGTGGGTCAATTCTCCATTGTGTAGCGTGTGCCAGGTAGCGGAAACACCAGAGCATGTTCTTGTAGATTGTCAGAAATTTGCCGTGGATCGACAGCGTCTTGCACCCTGGTTGAATGCTCTCTCAGTTTATGGAGATCTGTTGTCACATGACCAGGGTCCGCGCCCAGTAGCGAAGCTGAGAGCTATAGCATTGTTCATTGTGAAAACGGGGATAGTTGTGTAATTGTGTAATGCGCCCCCACTCCCACACCCCCCTTTTCATCGTAGCATAATTGGTGAGTAGTGTGGTGCAGTGCCCTCTAGAACTTTCCCTAGATGGGGAAGAGAGGAGGGCTGGTTGTGGCTATCGCCCATCGCTAGATGAGACCCACTGGAACTTTCTCTAAATGAGGGAGAGAAGGTGGGCCCGTCGGTCTGTCAGTGTGACGGTGTGTCAGTGTGGCGGAGTAACAGAGTGTGCAGTGCTTTGTAGATTGTGTACGCGGTACATTGTGGATTGAGTGTGTGGTGCAGAGCAGATTGTGTATGCGGTGCATTACAGATTGTGCGGTTAGTATGGTCCTACGGCAGTTGAGAGAGGACAAGGGTGGTTGCTATAGCAGTGTTGTGGTGGTTGGTGTACTTGTGAATAGCGTAAGTTTACCTTTTAAGTTTTGGGGCGCATAGCGACAGGCTAGGGCCTCAATAAAATCAAATTATGGTTCACTAAGAGATGGAGTATCTTTTATTGCAAAGATTTGGTGGTTTTTTTCTTACCAAATCCAAATCTTTTTTTTTTACGGTACGCGAATTCAAAATGAATTATCTGCCCACGACCCGAATAAATTTCTCATTACTGGTTCAATAAGACACAGGGTATCTTTTATTCCATAGGAATTGATTAGGTCCTTGCAATTACCATACTGTTACGCTTGTTATTCATTTATTTGGAATGACAATAGCAAATGTGAAAATTATGAATGAGAACATTCATACAATAAAATACCTCCAGACAAAAAAGGTAGGAGTGACAATCACACCATGGGATTTTTTGTATATTCACAGCCGTATGATGGTCGTGATATCCACCCAAAACAAAAACTGGTAAGAGAAGCCGCCAAGTTTACAAAAAAGGTCGGCCTTTCAAAGTAGTGATATCATTCAACCAGGGAATGGCCGCCAAGGTTAATCCTATTAGCCAAGTTAATCGCACCGAATAATACTTTGAACGTTAAATGAAAACTTGAAGATTGCTACCGCTAGTAGCAATCTTCTAGTTTTCATTTAACCTTCGAACTATTAGTAGGTGCGATTAACTTGGCTAATAGGATTAACCTTGGCGCAATGATATCACTACGTTGAAAGGCCGCCCTTTTTGTAAACTTGGCGGCTTCTCTTACCAGTTTTGGTTTTGGGTGGATTTATTTAACACTTATCGAGCCTATTTGGCTTTCTGTTCTGTTTATATATTGAATAATGACTTTCTGACAATTTGAACTTGGCGAGCGGACCAACCTTGATTTCAGTATCGAGGAACTTCAGAAGAGAAATGAAACAACCGAT
Organism: Lithobius niger; assembly: GCA_023313725.1. NCBI lineage: Eukaryota > Metazoa > Arthropoda > Chilopoda > Lithobiomorpha > Lithobiidae > Lithobius > Lithobius niger. The sequence continues at coordinate 65,749 of JAHWFP010032104.1, forward strand.
GTTTCCTAACAGAACTCATTGACTGTGGTGTTTTAGGCACGATTCAGTTGAGAAAAATTTTAATTCAAACAACCTATCAGTCCGGCAGTGTTCGCACTGCTAAAGTGACCAGTAGAGAACGCGGACAAAGAATGAACTTTTATGTAGGGGATAGGCTAAGGGATCGGGAAAAGGAAAAGTTTGTAGTCAACTACCAGAGGGATGAGCAGTTGGTTCGCTTTATGGCCTTTTAAAATGTCATAAAATGAATCAGCTGCCTCTATAACCCATATTAAACCCACTTACTGCCTTCTTTCATCGTGAGCTGTTTGTTACATATTCTTCTCATTCATCACCAAAGTTTACGTGTCTTTTTCTATTGTCATTTTTATTTATTTTTCCTCTTGGCATTCATTCATTTTGGCGCGTTGCACAAACATTTGCCACCCAGAAAAATAAATAATTCCCGTTTACTCTTCGTGTCCTTGGCATTTTTATTCTACTTTTTTCTTCCGTCTTTGTATATACGTAACACGAAGTCCGTGCTTGCAAATTTATTCCTCTTGGTTTTACGAATGTGTAGACGGGCCAAAATGCATTTGTAAAAAAAAAAAAAGAAGAAGGGGGAGGGGGAGAGCGTAACTGTAAAAAAGAGTAAAATCTTGCACCGTCAAACAAAATGGAGCATATGTAGGTCAAACGGGGCCCATTAGGTCCCGTTCCCTGACCTCATTTTTTTCCTTCTATCCAAACTCGAGCACGGGTGGTATTTGTTGGTGTAATGAGCGCGTGGGTTTCCAGATCGCATCTGAAAGTGCCGTCCGAAATAAAAGCTCTTTATCAGAGCATTCCGGAACAGGTTAATTTCGGCACCATCACACGTTCTCAAGTGCCACATTGCTTTGCTTATTATTGTGATAAAAGGGTTTATAAACAGTAGCCGAAATGTGTGACTTACGAACACGGTACGAAGACCATGACCAGTTTAGAACTAACGGAACTTATATGGCAGGCATCGCAGGCCGAAGCCTCGATGATTACAAAATAAAAGTTATTTTAGGATGTCGTAACTCGAGTTGAAGACAATCTGAACCCAAGAACGGAATGGAAAATTACTCGTCTCATAAAGCATACGATTTCATCCACGAGTGCGAGCTGCATCTCGTTGAAGTTAGTTCACACGTTAAAATACCACCACGACAAAATACCGCCATGAGAAGGCCACCTCTTTAAAATGCCATTCCCTCCCTGCAACAATACCTCTAATCAAAATGCCACCTTTTTAATTCGACGTGTCACACATCCAATTACTGTGGTTGTGCCAAAAAAGAACCTCCGAGCAAATCGAGTCAGCCAAATCTCCTCAAACACTAGACACATTAATGTTCAATTATGATTCGACGAAATTAAAGCGCAAGTGTGGGCGAGTTGCAGGTTAAAGGTTAAAATACTGGTGATTTCATAGATTTAGTAATTTGAAATTAAAAAGTGCTAACCTCTAACGAGGTCTTTCAACGCGAAACCGTCGTCCATAGTACACGAACTATAGCTGACGTCAGCGCACAAGTGTGCTCTTAAGCAATTTTAGCAAAAATGGCGGTGGCGGTGTTTTTCAACTTCGGGAGATGTGTGTCGGTTGGTTAGAAGCTACGCGGAAAATGTCGGCTACGTTCGGTTTTATGACGTCATAGCTCAGACTATTGATCATGAGTAAAACGAATTTTTATCATACTATTAATTTTAATTTGCATTACAGAAAAATGTAATTATTTATAGCGTCATTTTAAGAATTTCGCTTTCGAGTATGAATGAATGTAATCTTGCGTCACCGAGAGCCTTCGTACATTTGCCTCGAAAGAACAAAGAGCAAGACAGCAGGTAAGTCCGTACATAAATTAATTTTTTGAAACCATGTAGGCCTAATTGTCAGAAACTTGTTGAGAAAATCCAAATTTGGATTACAACAACGTTCGTAATGATCTGGGGAATCGAAAAGTTATTTCGGGACAAATTTATAGATTTAGTTTTACATAATTACAGCCCATACTAATCTCAGATTTATGCATAGTGGAATTGCGTCACAGTTTACATAATTATAACCGACTGAACGCAGATGAACGCAGTGACTGAAAACTTTAATCACACCGAATAATACTTTGGACGTTAAACGAACTTTCATTTAAGTTTCGAACTATTAGTATGTGTGATTAACTTGGCTAATAGGATTAACCTTGGCAGCCTTTCCCTGGTTAAATCATTATCACTACCTTCAAAGGCCGACCCTTTTTGGAAACTTGGCGACTTCTCTTAGTTTTGGTTTTGGGTGGATTCATTACACTGTGAGGGTTTAGCTGCTTGCCTTGCGTTGCAGAATCTTGCTTTAAAGGCGTTTGTTCACCATTTTGATAGCATTGGCCTTATTCTAAACACAGCATCCACGTTCCCGATTCTCCTTCTTCCAATAGGCTGATGTGGGTCACGTGAACTCGTTTTAGTTATGAAAATCGTGGCGCTGCTGCGAAAGCGTTGTTCCATTTTTTATTTACTTGCTGTTTTCTTTATATTGCTCGAAAATTCTACGGTGCTACATCTGGGATTTGAAAAGGTGAAAAGACACCTTTAAGTGATAACGTCTTTCTTGGTCGACGGTTCTGCCAAAATAAACATCGAAAGCAAATTTTCTCTATCTACTTTTGCACTATGAAATAGAAAACAAGTAAACAATAATGAAACAAACATAAACATTCCAGAGAAGGGGTGATTTACGTTATGTTTTACGGTCCTTGGCTCCTTTGAAGATTCGAATTAGATTCATTGCTGCAGACTTCACGCAGTTTAAGAAAAAAAAATCTAATAATCCCATGATTCTGCACAATCACTTGCCAAAAGACGAATACACACATCAAAGAAAGTGACATTAAAAAAAAAATAGTTTGTATGTATACATTTCTAACGTTTCTCCTTAGGAAAGTTTAAAAGTAAATAAATATACCGAAAAGGCAAAATTCGATTCCAGAAGCAGCTTTTGAGTTCTTTCATTGGAATTTAAATTAAACTGGGGCAGGGTTGGACTGGCTCGGGCAGCTGGGTGGCTACCGGGGTCAACCGGTTTGGTGTTGGACGTAGTGAAATTATTTCTATCTTAAAAAAAAATTACCAGGCTTCAACCCCCAAATTGTGCTAAACAGAATGCTGATTACCGTGGTATCCCCGTCGCCATAATGGCTCCCATACAGTGTTGCGGGTTGGGGAACTCAAAACTAACTTACGTACGTTCTCATCGAAAAAAAAATGTTGACAAGTTTAGAAAACTAACGCAGAAATCTTGACTTTCAAATTGGGGGGAAAAAACCAGGCCCGGCCTGGTGCGAGCTTCGACCCTTTCACATTGGGCCTGAGCTCGGCTCGGGTACATCCTGGGGTTTCAAATCCTGGTCGGACGCAGGGCTTGAGACCACGACCCCTTGAATTATATTGTAGAAAGGGTAGTATTCAGTGGTGCGAGCACTGACACACAATTACGAGACAGACGAAACAAAGGGCGTGGGGATTCGTAAGAGCGAGGGGAGAAAGGAACAATGACACCCCAGAAAATGTTGTGGTAAGAGAGAAATTAACTAAAGTCTGGACCCTGACCACGAAGTCGGGGTCCAGTCCCTTAAGAATGAGGCCTACAGAAATTCTAAAGAATACTGTTTTTTTAAACTCCTTAGAATTTCCTATAGAATTTTTCTAAGGATTGGCCCATTTTTCTAAAGGAATTCTTCAGAGCTTTCTACAGAGTTTCTAAAGAAGCATCTCTTTAATGGGAACTTGCACTGAAATTGCAGAAAAAAACGTACTTGGTTTCGTCTCACGTTGAGTGACTCTTTTTATGAACAAGACACTCATGGTGTTGCTTGTAATGTATCCTGTTGATGGAAGCCTCATGTTAATGAAAAATAATGCGTCAGGTAATTAAAGCTTGCAATTGTATAGTATAGTGTAGATTTTCAGGTACACCTTCCATTGCTTTATGTTCAGTTTGGCTGACAAGTTAATTATTCCATTCATACTAATGAGTTAGGCAATTAATAATTCATATTTCCCTGTATCGGAAGTGCTTCGACGGGATAAAAATACCAAGAAATACTGATGATACCGGTGCCTTTATAAATACCAGTTGATTCCCTTTGTTGTGTCGCTTTTAGCTGTTGCAGTTTTAAGGACAGAGAAGAAAATAAAAATAAAAACCGCTGTAGAGGTAGGTGTACGTAATTATTGGCCAAACTGCCGCCCAACAGTACAGACGTGGGTAGTTTCGACCACCGATGCCTTCAATACTGCCTAACTTCCCAAAACTTTTGCGACCACTACGTCTGTAAAGAAAGTAAAATACTTCTCTTGCGTGTTGAACGGCTTTATTGAAAAATCCAAAGAACATACAATTGCAAAATAGATAGTCTTCACGTAGATTAATCCACCAAAAACCAAAACTGGCATAAGAGAAGACGTCAGGTTTCCAAAAACGTCCGGTCTTTGGAAGTAGTGATGTCATTCGACTAGGGAAAGAACGGCAAGGTTCTCCCTATTAACCCGTAACCTTTCCGCATTGCCCACCTTAATTTTTTTGAGCCAGGAGTAATTGCAGTTATCTGCAAATACGATGGATTGCCTAAATGTCAGCGTCGGAGCCATACGATTATACAGGGTGTAACAGTTAACTTTACCCAATAGGCCTATTAGGCCTATAGTCAATAGGCCTAAAACGAATAGGCCTATGCATAGCCTACGTGAATGGAATCAAATGGAAACAAAAAAAGTCCACCTATACACCCATACTAATGCAGAATGTTGTGATCTAGGAAACCCTATAGGCCTAATGCCATTACCTTTGCTAGCTAGGACTTGGCTGTATTCTATACTTGGTACATTTTTGAGCCAAGTTGGCTTCGAACTGTCTTGTATTTTTTGTTCTTCCTACCTGGTTAATTTTAAGCCAAGTTGGCTTCGAATGTTCGTTTTTTTAAGTTGTTCTTACCTGGTATAGCACTGCAAACAGGTCTACAGTAGTTCTGGCCATCTGTACATTAACATTTATAAAGGAAACCACTGTTACAAATGCCAGTGTACATAAGTTCAGAGAAAACGGACATGGTCACAATGTATCGGGGCTATGCGATGGAAATATAAAGCAAGCCACAAGAGTGTATCAAGACAGGTATCCCGGTCGACGACAGCCGGCCCCACGAACCATCAGTAATGGTGTAGCCAAATGCAGGCTTAGAGCGAGTGGTACGTTTGCTCAACCGCGGCGTGGACAACGCCGAGATCGTATAGTGGGCAACGACGGGCGAGAACAGATGGTCCTGGCTCTTGTGGCTGTCAATCCACACATATACAGCAGAGGTATATAGTGGACACCTAGGGATAAGCCACAGCACAGTATTTCGGATTGGTCTCACCCGTACCGCATTCATCTGCATCAAGCCCTGACTGAGGACGACGTGTTTAGGAGACAGGACTTTTGCCTGGTTATGAAATGGTTGATGAATGACACTTCAACTTTTGTGGCACGTGTGCTGTTTTCAGATGAGGTAACCTTTCGTAGGGATGGCACAGTGAACAGATACAACATGCATTATTGGTCCGATCAAAATCCACATTGGTTACGTCAAAACTACTTCCAAGTTAGGTTTAAAACCAATGTTTGGGCGAGCATCATTGGGGACAGCGTCATTGGACCAACCTTTTTTGATGGACCCTATGTGCAAAGGTATTTGCAGTTCCTGCAAACGGAACTGTTGAATTCCCTTTATGATTTGCCCCTAGTGGTGAGGATGAACATGTGGTTCCAACAGAAAGGGGAACACCACCCCACTTGGATTGGTAAGGGTGGACCAGTTCCATGGCCAGCGAGGTCACCCGATCCTTCTCCGTTGGACTACTTCCCTTGGGGTTTCATTGAGAACGAGATGTCTGAAACAGATTGAACCTTTGCTGCTCGATGACCAATTAAGGATCGATTTGAGCAGTACAGATATCACGCCTGACATGCTACGAAACGTTCGAGCAACATTCGTTAGCAGGTGTGAAGAGTGCCTAGCACAAGAAGGTGGGCATATCGGGCATCTGCGTTAAATATTACAAAGGGTCCATTTTGATCTGTGCAGCATTGCTATGTATAGGCCTATTAGTTTTAGGCCTGTTGACTATAGGTCCATTGGGTAAAGTTATCTGTTCCACCCTTATAGTTCTAAGTCCACCAAGTTTCAGCAGTCTAAGGAAGTTATGTACAAAAAACATACAAAGAAGAGGACAATGGGCCAAGTATGCTGGTTAATATAGTGTTAACCTTGGCGGTCTTTCCATGGTTGAATGATATCACGACTTTCAAAGGCCGACCCTTTTTGGACACTTGGTGGCTTCTCTTATACCAGTTTTGGTTTTGGGTGGATATCACACCTTTCAAAGGACTTGGATCGCTAGAAACATCATGCCTGCCTTCATCTACACTTTCACTGGGAGAATGTTGATACATTAGAAGAAGAGGAGACTTCTCCTGGGAGGATATTATAACTTTCGTAGCAAGTCTTTTGTTTTAGACAGCTTTCATAGAAAGTTGTCTAAAACAGCTTTCGTAGAACTTTTTCAGGTGCTATCTATCTACCTTTATCTATATCTTCATTTTGCACCTTCCACTTTAACAAAGTTTGTTTTATTGAACGGTGAAACAATGCACCCTGCCCGGTGAAATGTAGCCTGTCCATTCACAGTGTTCATGCTGTTTCCCAATCTTCTTCCAGTAAAATCTACCATTCTTTTATAGTGAGCTGTTGTTGTTGTTGTTTATACTTATAGGGAACCGAAATCAAACTGGGTTATCTGCCCCACGATGATGAGAGAAACAACTTATAGCTGGAGAAATCCAAGCAGAAAACCCAGGATCTTTAGTGAGCTCAATTCAATTTAATTTATTGAAGAGCGGTAGCCACAAAACTGGCCGTCTGCTCCATGTCAAAACGAACCAAACCAAACCAAAACAAACAAATCAAAACTGCTCAAGCAAATCTAGACACACGCTAGTGTGTCGCCGCCAAGTAGACGTTTTATTGTTGTTGGAGCTTAATTGTCAGAGCGTAATTGTTAAGTGTTATTGTTGTCGGATGGCGGCTCACTAGCAGACCGTGTCTTTTAACTGAAACCAACTTATACGTGATTTCAGCATACTGGTGTAAACTCCCCATGCGGTAGAAATCTTTGCAAATCGTTTGAATCAGGTGTCTTGGGTCCAGCAACAAAGAAAAACTCAACACGAAAATGTTGGAACGTGTCCTTCATGGAGAGAAAGTGTCCTTAATAACGTTGATTTGTGTTACTGGTGACTAGTAACTAGTAACTAGTCCGCAGGCTCCCACGTTAATTCTATTAGGGTATAACGACACGTCTACAGCTGATTAGGGAAGACAGGTAAAAGTTAATATGGGGAAGTGCCTTTTTCTAAAATGGGTGTTGCAGCTAGACGCACGTGGTCCTGAAGTGGCTCGTAAGTGCAAAATTATTGTTGTAACCATTGTTTGTATTGTCATTCAACAGTAGATTACAACATGTGTAAGTGTTGCACGCTTATCGTTTCAGTACTTATATTGTCAGAATGCACTGTTTTTGCAAATAGGAGGTTCACTAAGAGACTGAATATCTTTATTATTTATTG
>JAHWFP010032106.1:0-20652 GCA_023313725.1 Lithobius niger
ACACCACGTCGAACGACACGAGCTGATGATCTTCGGTGAGGGAAGTATGTTCGATATGATGGAGCAGTTCGGAGGTGTTCTTGAGTGTGTGTGATCAAACGTGTGATCAAACGTTGATTTCGTGAAAATTTATGAAACTTTTAGTTAATTTTGCCCCAGATAACCAACGATTTTTAAGGGGTTGGTGTCAACTGTAATTCCACGACTTCGACCTTAAAGCATTGGGGGGAGGGGGGGGGGGGCATCTAATACACGATTTATGATAACGGTGAAACAACTGTCTGCAAGGGTGAATGCATATAAATAATTACGGCTGTATGCATACTCCAGTACTATAAAATTGGTCCACGTTTTGTTTAGTGAACAGTATTTTAAGACAGTAAAAACTAATTTTAGAAATTAAAATTCTGCTTTCTTTTCCCTTTGTGTTCCATCACGGTAGTACAAGAATTTGGTTAACAACTTGGAGGCTCAAATCTGCCCTTTAACATAAAGATTTGAATGTTGCAGAGATGAAGACCGGGACAAGGCAACAAGTGATGATGGCGGAAAACCAAGACGGACCAGCAGTAGTAGTGATTCCTACTGCACTTTGTCTCCCAAACCCAGGCATATTTCAAATCGTGGGTCTTCGGGAGACAGTCTGGAAGTTGGAAGAGGCATGGCTCTAACTCACAGTGCATCGGCATCTCACATTAGCAGTACTCTCACTGATGTGCCTGCTGATCGCATCCATAAAAGGAGCCGCAGCCCTTCAAGTAACAGTTTGCATCACACACCAACCCGGCAGAAAGAGGTAAGCAGGAAAACACTCAAATTAGTAGTAAGTTATGCATTAGGTCCTATACAAAATATAAGCTCGATTATCTGAACTCCATTTTCAGAGAGTGAGACAACACAACATTGGTTTATTTCTCTTAGGTGCAATTTGATGCAAGAATTTCGTGTAACCCTTTCATTGGTTAGCCCAGGTCCCCAAACACAAATTACTAGTCAAATCAAAGCACAATTTATTTTGTTTTTCGTGCAAATTTTATTATCCGACACCTCTTGATCCTGAACATCACAAAAAAAAACTATTTTTAAAGTGTTGTGTTAAAATTCTTTTTTTTTTCATGGCTTTATCAGTGTATCTTATTCCTGACCTGTGGGCAATAATTTCGTAGCATTGTATGTTGTACTAGAAATTATCGAGTGAAAGATTGTCAGAAATAACTTTTAAAAGCCAGACATAAAGTTGCAGTTAATTAAAAAAAATTGTACTTTTCGTAAAGGGAGAAACGGTGTGCACTTGTTCACTCAGACTTAGGCAGTCAAAAGAAATCACTTCGAACTCGGAAATTACTCATTACGCTCACTTTCAAAACGGGATACTCTCGATTGTACTTCAACAATCTTCATCAGGCAGGGTCAAGAAAAATTGAGTCTTCTGGTTACATCTTCGACATTTTCGTCAGCTTGCTTGAAAAGAACATCCACGGCCTCCGATATCTACAAGGTAAGCACAACAAGCGGCATGGCCACCAATATATACAAAGCTGGATCCAATATTTACAACGTTATGTGCAAATGGCGTGGTTCTCGCTATAAACAAGGTCCAGGCACACTTTTTACTTTCTTCTTTTACTCCATCTTTGCTTCAGTATGCCATCTAATTCTTTTCCAACCAAGTGCATGACTTTTGGGTTAGGTGGGCCCTGGATGTTCATTGGCGGGATGTTATTCTTTAAGTGGTGCTGGATTGCAATAGACTCTATCCACCATAGGTGTCGATCTCTTCTCGAGTTTGCTCTTACTAGTGTCTTTGTCTTGTCCCAGCCAATTTCGTGTTCAGTTTCCATGCAAATGAACTGCAATTCCATTTTCTTCCACTTCATTCCTGGTGTCTCCAATGTGCTGCCCAAGCCTTGTCCGCACCCCCTTTCTCGTCTCGCCAATGTGAACTGAACTGCATCCATTGCATGGCACTAAATAAACTCCTTCACTTGTATCCTGTACGTCTCCCATAGTAGCCTCGTCTTTCTTCTTCTGCTTTCCTTTACGTTTCTGAGTGCTATCCTGCATACTTTGCCCCTTCTTGACAATCCTCTATTTCAGACCTTTCACATTCCTGAAATAAGTCGTGAAGCTTTGTTTTCTTAAGATTTCGCTAATTTTCTCACTAACTCCTTCAAGAAAAGTTTGGCTCACTCTGGGTGTTTTTCTTCCTAGCTGGACTTCGTCAATGTCTTGTTCTTTTTCTTTCCTCCTTTTGCAGCTCTTCGCAATTCCATATGCTCTTTTCATCTGGGGATTTAGGAGCCCTGCTGGATACCCCAAGTTCACAAACTTTCTTTTCGCGTCAAGTAAAAAGTGTGCCTAAACTTGTTTATTGCGAGAACCATGCAATTTGTACGTAACATTGTAAATATTGGATCCAGCGTTGTATAGTATATGGGTGGATCCAGCTTGTTATGCTTACCTTGTAGATATCGGAGTCCGTGGGCGTTCTTTTCAAGCAAGCGGACGAAAAAGTCGAAGATGTAACCAGAAGACGTAATTTTTCTTGACCCTGCCTGATGAAGATTGTTGAAATACAATCGCAAATTTGCAAGATACTGACAGTATCCTGTTTTTGAAAGTGAGCGTAATGAGTAATTTCCGAGTTCAAAGTGATTCAACAGCGTTTCAAAGTAATTCAAGTAAGCCTAACGATTTATTTTGTCAAAAGAAATATGTATGGTTCTCGGGCACTTTCATTCCAAAAATGACCAGGCCACAGGCTTTTTATTTTACTTTTTATTTTATTGGAAGTAACGCAAGTATGCTTTTAAGTTAACTGCCCAAAACACTTGAATTTTATTTTATTGGAAGTAACTCAAGTATGCTTTTAACTGCCCAAAACACTTGAATTTTTGTTTTACGAAGCTGCAAGCGGTTAACTTAACACAGAGCAAAATTTTGAATGCTCAGAACTAGGTTAAATAAAACTTATTTTAAGCTAATTGAATTGCTTTTCCTTGTACGGTAATAAATTTAGCTTTCACTAGCAAATAAAAAGCAATGACCAGGGTAAAACTTGACCACCAGGCAGGACCCGAGAACAAACTAATTTTTTTCGTGGCCTTATCGGCATGTTTAATTTGTTCACATGACGGCTGTTTTTCTCTCTTCTTACTTTTCTTTTTCATCTCCTCCTACTTTTGTAATAACAATCGTGTAAATTGTTGTATTATTCGTAGCTACTATGTATCATTTAGCTTAGGTTCTTTGGTGTGTGTTGGTGTTTTTTCGATAACTTGGCCGACATGTACGTAGACCAACTTACGTTTACATGGCTGAGTGGTAGGGCTTCATCCTTTGGTCTCAATACATGTACGGTAATTACTTACGGTTCAATGTAGTGGTTCGTGGATGTAACATTATTTTATCTCGCAATACCGCCCCAATTAAATTTTTGCATTAAGACGAAAACTCAACCGACAGTTAAAATCCCTGCTTCGTCCCCATCAATGAACCCAACGGTAGCTGCTTCAAGCATCTCAAAGTGCTGCTCAAGCCATCTTTATTGTTAGGAAGCCTCTTGTCAAGACGTGTTGACATGCCATCCATGTGTTTTGAATTTTCCTTATGTGATCGCACACCAATTATTTGTTGTCACTAAGGCTGCACCGAACACTAGTTTTTAATCCAACCGAACCGAAGCAATCCGAACAAACCTTAATGAACCGAACGCTTCTGAACCGAACAAAAATGTACCATACCAGGGGTCGAATTTTAAAATGTTGGACCAGGTGCAAAATTTGCACTCCAAAACTAAGTCTGGAGTGCAAAACACCAACCTGGAGTGCAATAAATTTACTAGTCCCCCCCCCCCCCCCCCCCCCCCAAAAAAAAAATTCGATTCGCACTAAACCAGATATTAAAACCTTATAACCTTTATCTCACATCCGTCCATAAAAAAAAAATTCACTTCACGCCAAACCCGATGTTAAAACCTTATAGCCTAACCTTTAATCGTGTAAATTAGCATGCTAATTGAGGTCTAGTAGCTATGTGTCCAACAACCCTTCCGAATGTCAATCTAGTAGCAGTCGCCACTTGGCCAGCAGTCCTTAGAAAGCAGTCGCCATTTCACAATTTCTACTCGCCACATACCAAATACGTCTTGTATGATGCAAGGTTTCTCTAATTTATGCATTAACAAAATTATGCAATTTTCTTAAACTCCAGTATTAATGCAGAAAATTCAGTTATATAGCCCTTCTAAATCTGAGCATAATGCCGCAAACCGTTCGTCTCTAACTTATACGGTTCCAGAGATAACCCTTTTTTAGTGGCATGCTCTGTAGCTAGTCGCCGTTTTGGCGAGTAAGGCTCAATTCCTAGTCGCCAACTGCTGATTTCCACTCGCCAAATGGCGAGTGGCGATCGACATTGGGAAGGGTTGGTGCTGACAGGGAATAAAAGAATTATTTTTAATATGTGTACAACACTTTTGTAATTTGTCAAGCATTGCTCATCCATCAACAGTACTTTACAGTAACTGTACACGTGTTGAGCTATGGAGTGCAAATATTGCACTCCAGCGTGTGAGTTTGAGGTGCAAATTGGTGATTTTGGAGTGCAAATTGCACTTTGCTCCTGATTATTTCGACCCCTGCCATACCAACCTTCCTCTTTTGAATTTGGGGAGAAAGTGTGAGGGAAAGATGTCTGCTGGCTGGGGAATTGGGATAGAGGGGTCCGTCCACGATTATTTGGAAAAATCTGATTACGGAAGGTAATTTATTTTAAACTAAGTCAAGCTAACAGCATGAAAAAAATAATAAATATCTGATGAAAAAATGTAAGAGGCACGTGCCTACATCTCTAATTACAGGCAATAGTTACTTCACAATACCCTTTTTTTTTTGTTATCTTAGATTCATTCATTGCATTACCACTTAAAGCCTTATCAATATTTTTACACAAGTTTGCGTACGTATTCAGCATGGTTTTGACATTTAAAATATTTTCGCACCACACTAGCCATGTTTTCATTTGTGGCAACTCTTGTCTTAGCGTTCTATCCCTTCCATCCACGTCATGGCTTGGACAGAGTCCACTAAAACTGAAATAGGATCAGGGAACAGGTAGTGCTTCAGTGCCTGCTTGTTCGACCTGAGCTTGGCGCAGTCCTAGTCAAAAAATGGACTATCCGAAATGAACGCATGGCAGAGATCAGTGGTCGAACAGCGCATAGTTTGAAATTGGGGCTCCATTCGTTTTTGTGATGTCATCTTTTTTTTTTTAAATGTGTTTCTGAAGAATGTGAAAGACGGTCACCGAAAATTCAATTGTTGAACATTCGTTGTGTTCTTTGAAGGTGGTATCTTGTCATTTTTCTGATATCTTTGAAATACCACTGCGTTTACCGGGTTTTTTTTTTTGCCTCTTTCCCGTTCTTTCGCTCGGCTTCCCGTCCCCCCCCCCCCCCCAAAAAAAAAAAAAAGAGTAAGAAATTGAAGTCCTTACCCCTTCATCAAGAAGCCGCAAAGCTGTGAAGAACGGATGCCGTTCGTTTCCTTCTGCAGCCATGATGATGTAGGAGACTACAGACAAGGAAGGAGCCTTCTCTTACCCAGACCGCAGAGCTCTTCCAAAAACTTTTCAAGGGCCATTAAATTTCAAGGCAAAGCCCAGGTATTTACATTTGGTTCACAGCAAGAGGAATGGAGCAAGTCCTTCACCTGATATTGAAGAAAGGAATTGGACCTTCAACGCCGAGGCCTGCAGTTACCCCATAAAAGGGTGTTGGTTGCTACTGACAGCAGGGCTGTGGTCATGGAATTCGGAATCCGGTAATGAGTGTGTAACAACTCATGTGCCGAAGCAACTAGCCCTGAAAATGGATAGCGCTCCAGCATCAAGCCCATACCTGGCTGCTGGGGCAAAGCTGCAGTTCCTTGGGACAGCACGCAGAAGCCCCCGGCGAGTACACATCCTCGGACGTGCGATTTCCTTTGGATTGTCATTTTCGTCACGTGAAACTTTCAAGGAAGATCCTGAGAAAGAAGTGCAAGGCATCTCCTAGGACCTATCAACAGGGGAAGGAGGAGGAAGCCCAACATCGAGAGAAGGATGAAGAAGTCTTGGTGGACCCGTCGCTTCGAGCCCGCACTTCATACAAGATGTTGAATCAGAAGCCTTCACAACTTGTAATTCTTCCCAACCAGCCGCAGGTTTGGACACTGCAGCAACCCAATGTTGCTTAGCTAAGACCCTTCACTTCTTTATTCAGCCACCCTGTTGTACATTACTGCTTTCGTGTGAAGACGCCCATCGTTGGAAACACGAAGGCCTTCCACGACCTTCATCGGATGCACGGCCTTCGCTGTACACCTCGGCCTTTACCGGATGCACAGCCTTCGCTGTACACCACAGCTTTGCCGGATGCACAGCCTTCACTGGACACTACAGCTTTCGCTACGGCCTTCTCTTGTTGCCACTTAGGAAAACTGGACACAACGAATTATGAATTGGCATGAAGATTCTCCTCAATTTTCGAAAGACCGCGAATCCTTTTTGTCAATTTCTGATTTGGGATCAACTTGAAAAAGTCTCGCCAACAGCCCATGAATTCCTTCTTCATGTGAGGACCTTCTGCAAAGTCATGGCGTCTGGCATGAAGCTGTGGACCTCATCCCGCACAGTAGGTTGAGAGTTCGCCCTCTGCATTGCTATCGAGGGGTTCACATTAACCAGGACAGAATTTGGATGACACCGGATTTCCCAGCAGTAGAAGTACTGTTGGACCGATGGCTGAATTTTGCCGTTGGGCCGATGCCAATGAAACCATCGGCTGATTACCAATATATTGCCGATGCCGATGGTTGATTACATTTACAGCTTGGACATTTAAATTTTAATTTTTTTTACAGTTTTTTTTTTTAATATTTTTTACATTTAAAATTTTTACTTCTGACATTTTTACATTTACACGTTTTTTCACAGTATAAAACTGGATTAAAGCAAAGTGAAAGTGGAGGAGTGCAAAAAAAAAATTGGTGTAAGAAACCTGTAAGTAAATTGCTATAAATAAGACTTTAATGAAAAATTCTTAATACAAAGAAAATAGATATTAAAGTAGATAAAGTTTTATTAGCAAATCACGTTGGTTCAACTTTACGAAACATATTTTATTGGATGTTGTAGAAACTTATATTTTAACGTTCATTTTAACCCTAAAAACTAGCATTGAAACTGATAAGAAATGATCATAAAGTACACTTTTTCCAGAGAAAGTAATCTACCACTTTAAAGCATTCCTGAATATGGACGTTTGATTCAGCAAACTGTCCGTGTTTGCATGAAACCAGCATCTTTAATCCAGACTAACCTTAATCATGAACTAAGTAACTGGCTGGCTGCATGTTTTACGTTGACTGGAGCCGACTTAAGTCTTAAGACAGCCTTGTGTAATCAGCTCCTGGTTCTGAAACGCCTTAGAGCGAGGAGCGCTGTGCAGCTAGCGGTGGACAACGAACATCGTGACGGTGGTGTAGCGATCAGTTCCCGATCGGCTTTTAATGTTAAAAACTTTTGGCCATCTTAATACCATTACTTTCAGTAATATGTGTTATTTGGAGTAAAATCCATCTTCTAAACCATCTGCAAAAACACAAATCCATCGGCCGATGCCGATGGGCGAAATTTAATGAAAAGTAGGATTGTGTCGCCGAGCTCTGCGTCTTTATTCATCCAGATGGATAAAGACGCCAAGCTTCCGACGTCTATGTGTGGGAGCTGTCATACACACTGTGTCTTAGGTGCGACTCTTGAACTTGGTGGCCTAATGCCAAAAGAGGGAGGACGCCGGCGACATAGATGCTGTGTGAATGCTGGTCTTAAGATCTACGAAGACAAGTAACTTCGGTGGCATCGTTGGTGCTGCGGAAATCCTCTGGAAATTCATTTGGTTATCGACTCTGTCTTTAAAGTGGCTGGTTTTACCTCTTTTCTTCAAAGACTTCAGGTTTACTAGCTTCAGCAAGGCCTTTGGTGTAGACAGATCAGTCATCAGGAAGCCGTTTCAACAATGGGATTTTCCCTTGGTACTACAGGGTTTGTACGGGACTTGAAATCTGAAAAAGTGCTCAAGTTTGGAAAACAAAATTTTGGGCCTTGAATTCTAGGAAAAGCTACAGAAAAGCTGGAAATGTCCTTAAAAATGTTATTGGCTTAAAATTGCCTTATGTTTGCTTCAGTTGCATGGGAAAAAAATGCTTTATTTGACTTATTATTGTAGCTACCACATTACAAGTCCTTGTTGGATGTGAAGGAAGAAAATTAAGTGTTTGCTAAGTTGAGGGCTACACTAAAAAAATTCCAGTAGTTGAATGCGTGACGATAAATCGGGGTCGCAATTATAGAATTAAATTAACAATCCAACATACTCTTGTCTTTGTGTGGGCTACGTAGGGTTAGTTCAGTTAAAAAAAAATTCTGTTACACAGCGCACGTTTTAAACAAAAGTATTAAGAAAGTAGTCTAGATAAACTTTGAAACGCGATGGCATTATCGGTACCTATGTGGCCTTGAAAAAGTCTGGCCAAAAAGTGTACGAACCCTGGTAGTAACAAAACTATAAAAATGTCTCTGAAACCACGGGAAGGTAAAAGTAATACTAACTACTAATAAATCTCAAGGAACCCTACATGTCCACTTGCAAGCACGTCACTGGGAATCATCGCCAGAAAGATGGTTGTGCCTCACCCTGGCCTCTGGAAAACACTGCAGCAAGCTTCAAGTCACGAATGGACAAAGCCTATCTTGCTTTTTAGTCCAAGCTACAGCTTGGTGAGACTTTTGCCACGAACCTTATTTCAAGCGAAGGCGCAGGTAGTCACTGAAGCTTCAAGTACGATTCCAGAAGAGAAGCTACATTGCCCTATGAGGGCCCTGTGCTACTATCTCGATGGGTCTGAAGTGGAGAAAAGGCCGGACAGATTTTTTTCTCCCTTACAGTTCCAACACGCAACTGATTCCAGCCACGATTGATTCCTAGATTCGCTCCGTCATTGGAGCCTACGAGATAATGGATGATTCCTTGGCCACCGACAATGGTTATCCTTTACCTCTGTTATCCTCGGAATAATATCCACACATCAGAAGATACAGGCAACAGCAGGGATCCACCAGGAATTCCCGGGCAGAAGGCGAAGAGATGCTACATTGCCCTATGAGTGCCCTTGCTACTACCTCAATGGATCCCAGCTAACCCACAAGGCGACGACGGCAACCATCCCTCATCCACTTTTCAAAGTCTTAAAAACATGGAAAAAGTTTAATTAGCACGGTATTCTGGAATAAAAACACTTTTTAACATTCCCCAGCCAAAAAAACGGTAAGGGTTAATCTGTTCTTATTCCTAGAATACCTATCCAATTACCCCCCCCCCTTTTCCCCCCACTCCTCATTGTTGCCACTAACCATGTGCCCTGACAATCAAAAAGGCTTCCACTCGGGTGCTTGCAGGGCACTTGAGGTGCTTGGATCCAGTAATCATTGGGTTCATTGGGGGTTAGAAAGAACCAAGGATTTTTAACTGTCAGTAATTTTTGTCTCAAAGATGACGATAATTTAAAAACTGTAATTGGGTAGATACTGTAAGGATAA
Organism: Lithobius niger; assembly: GCA_023313725.1. Classification (NCBI taxonomy): domain Eukaryota; kingdom Metazoa; phylum Arthropoda; class Chilopoda; order Lithobiomorpha; family Lithobiidae; genus Lithobius; species Lithobius niger. Next base: position 9,640 of record JAHWFP010032106.1, read on the forward strand.
AAAAACAGATCTACCCATTCTAGCTAGGGAATTGTAAATACCATACAAGTTTTATATTATGTTTGTCCTCTATCCACTAAAGACACATATAATTCCTTTTTGTTTCAGGCACCCACTCGTCAACTTGCCCCCCTTGACGTCGCCACCAATACATCCGTGCGAACCGATGCGACCGCGCCAATGGGCTCCCTGTCGCCGTTGGGTTGTGCTCCAGATCCCAACTTGGAGCACGATTTGGACTCTGCCTTGGCTCAGGTCTTTTCTAGTCTTGAAACACTAGAGAAGAAAAAACGTAACAAAGACGCTCCTGATCTTGTGCTCGATCTACCTGTTAATCCTTCGAGCCCAACAAGTGCGGGCAAAGAAGAAGGGGATAGCAGTCCTGGATCAATGCCAGATAGTCCAGAATTAGCAACGGCGGCAGAGAGATTTGCACAGTCGAACCAGTGCACCATGAAAAAGGGTGGCAGTGGGGGCAGCTCGTGCAATATGTCGCGCAGCACCACCCACGTCTCAAGTCTTTCATCCGACGCACAGACGCAGACTGTGATGAAGCGAAGCACAAGTACCAGTGGAGACGGGAATCTCGATACGCGCGTCGAAACCATACAAATACGTAGCCCGGCACGGTACGTGGCTGAACGAACTCGTTCTACCGATGACACTGGTGGGAGCACAGTATCCACTTTTAAACCCACAGTTAAAGTGAAGCCACCAGTCATGAAGAAGCCAACAGCACCCATCTCTCCGACCTCAGACTCTAGTGGGAAAATGCCTGAACGTGAATTGAAGCAGACGTCATGCTGAAATAGTGTGCAACGTGTATAGTCCAAGTATAGTCTAGTATTCAGTAAAAATGAAGACATAACGCATACGTATGTGTAACTCTCAAGTTGGCAAAAGTGGCAATCGTGTGAGTGGAGGCAATGGTTTTAGCGGCCCATCCAGTCATGCAGAGAGGTTGTCTGCCAATCATGCAAGTGGGTCCAATGCCCTTTTTTTTACAAAAATGTATTTTTTATTGTCAGAGGTGATATTTGTGTACTCGTCTTTTTTGTACTAGAGAAGAGAAACTACATTTTCTACCCCTACGTTTTCCCCAAGCCACCTTTCTTTGTGGTGCGTTTTAGAAGAGGGTTGATTGTCTTCTGGTCGAGCGGAACATTCCTGTTAGTAGCTGGCATCCTACCTTTTCTCTCCTTTTGTTCAATAATCATTTGCAAGAGAATCAACCGAATACCCCTGGTATTTAACTGCAAATTGATTTGCTCATAACAAATTTGCTCAGTTGCAGCATTGTTACTTTCATTGTTGTCGTCATCCCCGTTTCAGTTCCTTCTGTGCACTGTCGAGTGTGTGAATTCTGATGAATCTTGTCGTGTATTTTTTGATGCAGTATTTTTGGGGTGGGTCGCTCCTACTCTTCCTGCTGATGCCTTCTTTTCCATATTCGATACTGTGTATCGCTCGTGTTGCGAGCCATGGTGGCCTCCGTTCCAAAGAAGGAATTGCTGTCGGCAAATAGGAGTCAGCACCTTGGCCTTCCTGTGCAGGGTAATAATAGTTAAAGCAGTGTCTGGCTAATGTGGAGGTGTTGCCTTCCGGTATAAGAGCATTTTACTTGTGTTGTAGAGATTGGTAATCTGGTAGTCCGATTGTACATAATTATGTTATTGATTACTTGTAACAAGTTATATGAATGTCGAAGCCATATGCAACCCGCCGTGGGTTCAACTGGCATAAAATGTGAGATAGACTGAAACACTGGTGGAAGTGTACACGTTCCTTTTGTATTAACCATGTAGGTGACACCCAGAATGACATGTACAGGGGCAAGTTACTGTAGGTCAGTTCCTATTGATTGACGTAGGAAATATTTGTAAGACATTTTGAAAGGGGGGGGGGGGGCATGGGTGGTACCAAAGGGTTGAATTTAGTCCATCTTCCAGTTGACTTGTGCCATTTTATGTGGTTAATGGGTTGTCTCATGCACCAAAGGAAATAAAATGTCTACTGCAGGAAATTTTATGGTAGAATTATTTACTGTGTGTCTCCTAATCATGAAGTATATGCAATTTATTGTGAAGTTGGGTGGCTAAAAACTAAGAATGGTGTTTCAAGAAAGGAAAATTTAACCCATTTGTGTTTAGGCATATTTTTATCGTTCTGGGGTCATTATCTGACTCCAAAAAAGTGAAAACTTGCTCTCTAGGACCGTTTGGGCGGATCAGTCCTCTCTTCCTGTTCACATTTTCACACCATTTTTGAAAATGGGCATTTTACGTTGAGGTTTCGTAATCATAATGTTCAAAGTATTAAAGGTTTAACTCACTCAACTGGTTTTGCACGTCGGCGAATTTTCGATCCTTTCCTCGGATCTTCTTCAAGCCTAATTAAAGTTATATACACTATTTACACATATTCATGACGAATTTCTGGAGCACTAGATCCTGTTCTTCAGAAACGTAAATGCACTCCTTCCCCACCACCTACAACGAAAACCCATCCCAGCACCGAAGCAAACCCAGGCCGACCCAATCCCAACAGGGGCCATAAAACAATTAAATTTAAACTCGCAGAACGGCCACCACCAACCACCACGAGCAAAGAAGGACAGGATGTAGTGCTCCAGAAATTCGTCATGAATAGAGGCCTGAAGAAGATCCTAGGAAAGGATCGAAAATTCGCCGACGTGCAAAACCAGTTGAGTGAGTTAAACCTTTAATACTTTGAACTTCATGACACCATTTTTGCTCGAATCAAAGCATACCAGCGAGCCGTAGAAGTGACCACTAGAAAGTGGACAAGAGGAAAGGAATTCCTCAGTTCGTGGAATTGGAAAGTTCTATTTCCAGCCTTCAGGGTAGAGCAGGCGAAAAAGCTCATTATTCCACGCCAAAAAAACTTATGACATAGCATAATATTGAAACGGGACATATTTGTATGTGAGAAGGAAAACCAGGTGACGGGCGGGCCTTGAAGAAAGGAATATGAGGAGACACCATACAGTACTGGGCACACCCAACACGCGAAGCCAACCTAAGCTGAGTAACAGAGGAGCTGGCTTTGGCATCGGCATCGCCCTTACAGAAATATTTTGTCACAACAGATGTCAAAATGAGATCTTTTCGGGGACTGAAGTAGACCCCACAGTTGGTCTCAACTAGAACTTCTTGTGAAACGTACGGGACCAATTCAGGCCTTTGTAACCTAACATTTGGCCGGAATTCATGACCAACAAGAATCCAAAGTGCAGCAAATTCTTCTGATTCATTTTTGATCCTGGCTGTGACCAATAAAGGGCCTTAATAATACTTATTTGTCCCAAATTAATCCCAGTTTGTGACCTGAAAGGTACCAAGAAGATTAATTTGACCCTAACTGATCCCAGCATGTGATCAAAAAAGGTGCAGTTGACTTGACACCAGCCGAATGGAAAAGAAAAGTGACAGTTGATATTTGAAGGCCAATTATATTATTTTTGTATCAGTTACCATTTCTGAACTTAAGTTACATTACACTATATTTTAAAACACCTCATTATACACTTGACACTAACACTATGAACTTCTCTGCCATCATCCTTGTCTGCCGACATGTTTTGCTATAGTGAGTCGTCAATCTTGTATATTTTTTAAAAGAGTTAATATTATGGGAGATGATTTTCATTTTATTACAGTTAAGCACAGTTTAACTGTATTTTAAACAATTAATTTGCTTTAAATGCTTTAAACTTTAGGCCATTAAAAAAAGAAAAGTTGGTTCTCAGGCCCTCACGCACCGTTTTTTGACGGGAAATAAAAAGAAACGACGCGGCAAAAATAGCAGTACAGAACAAAAATAGCCCTTAATGAGAAATTGAAATATAAAATTACTATTCTTGTCGTTAAATAATTGTGTGGACACATACTACGAAGCATTACGAGGCAGTATTCTTTATTTTATCCAAACTAAAAAAATGTACGGAAAAATACGGTCAAAAAATTAAAAATAAATTCCGCCCGTCCGCACGGACTTCTTGAGAAAAATGCCCGAGAACCAACTTTCTTTTTTTAAGTGGCCTTAGGAACCATTTTTTACATGAATAAAGTCGATGAAATTAAAGAAGTGTCACAATTTGACATGCCTAATATTGGACTGAACTTGCTTCCATACCTTTGTATGTACCGCACATTTATAATTAAACAAACTTGGTAATTACCATGGCTGGCAGGCTGGGGCAACAATAGGCGCGCTCATCAAAAGTGTGCATTAAATTGCTTATTGGCCCATTTTTGCAAAACCATGCTACAACTTTCTTATTACCCTACCTTCATTTCGTGTAGCGGATGAAAGGAGTTCTCATTTCCTTGTTTTCCGAAAGCTCAAACAACAATCGTACAATAATGCTTTAACAGTATGCTTTGATATGACGTTTCAAGCGTCGTATTGTTACATTTTCCATTGTTCGTTGAAGGGGACATTCGAAATGAAGCAACAGTCAGTTACCCTGAGCAACGATGCTTTAACAATATGCTTTGAACAATCACCCCACGTGAGATATTGTTACTAAAGTTTGGTTATAGTCTGAGGGGGCAAGATCTTATTTCCCTTGTTCGCTGAAGGAGCACTTCGGTATCGACCAATAATGCCGGCGATAGAGCTGTTGCAGTTGTTAAAGAAAGTAATGTTGGAGGTTTAGAATGTAAGACTGCATAAAATTTAAAGTATTGATCCAAAGCAGTGATGGATTGGGCCTACCGAGAACCCGGGAAGGCACCAACTACAGGAGGCCCGTGTTAAAAAAAAAAAAACTTTATTGAACAATTTCACATGAATTTGTATGAAAATTGCATTTTAATCTTTAGGAAAACGTTTTAAATTCACTCGGATTTCTTTAAAACTACGCTAGCTTTCTTGATTCTCCCATACTGCAGGAAACCCTTGTTTAAAAATTTATTAAAAAAAAAAAAAGAAATGAATTTGTAAAAATTGCACCGCTCAGTTGCAGGAAAACGTTTCAAATTTGCGCCCTTTTCATGGAAAAAACGTTAGCTTTCAGGGTGCCGCCCCCCCCCCCCCACTCCCCAACTGGAGTCACGTGTGTTAAATTTTATCTCCAAGTTGCAGAAAAAGGTTTAAAATTTATGCTAAATTCCTACGCCAAGTCGTCCCCCTCCCCAAATATCCCGGTTCACCCGGTGCGAGTGTTCCTGAGGCCCCTGCAGTATATTCACGGAGAGGCCCGACCCCTCCCAATTCGAACTTGATCCACTTATTGCTTTACAAAGATGGTCATACTTATATGAATTCTAAAAGTGTGTAAAATAAGTACACACAATAAGTGTGCAGAATAAGTATGCAACCATTGTTGTGCATTGTTGCAATTGTGCGAATGGATTTCTACAGCATCGTTTTAACAATGGTCGGGACGAAAGTAGGGTAATGAGTCGTTTTGCAGAACTAAAATGAAATGGTCTGGTTTTCGCTTACATCTTCGTTTTAAACCATAGAGTGCAAAGTCTTTAATTTTGAGGCCTAACAGCCTCAAAATTGAGCAGCCAACATGACTGAATAACTTATTTAGGTCTTCAAAGGGGGATTGGGGAAGCTAGTTGAATTGTTTCCTCTATTGTTTGCCATAACAGGTTATCTCCCTGCAACAATGCAGAGTCAATTACCGATGGATATGACACATGCCAGTCTATACACGCTAGTGTGTTTGCATCAAATAATCGACATGGGACAAAGCTTGTGCGGAACATGAACATAAATACGGATTTCTAATGTTCTGGGTTTTCGCAAACAAAAAATCTTTGGACAGTAGACACTAGACATACTCTACACAATCATGATAGATCAGACCATATTACAATATAAAGGAAGCTAAAAAAAAAAGTCAACAAATTACCTGAACAAAAAACTGAACATTAGAGCTCATGTCCCCATACTCACAGCTGTAAAGGTACACAAAAACAGGTTAAGAGTTCACTCGAATGCAATAACTATGATTTAATCTAAATACGGACAAGTTCATGTTGTCTTGTCGTGGTCACTATGGCTGTACGAAATTAAAAGTATGAAAATACGCATTACCAAAAGTTTTGTGTGCTTCATTTGGTAATTCCGTTTTTGGAGTAATAGCGAATTTTCGGTGGCATTAATTGTGGTTGGTGTTCTTCAGGCTTCTGAATAGTGTTGCTGGCTTTCAACTTAGTTGGCCATGTTGTGCTTTCAAATTTCCTCCTGCCTGCATTAGTACGTCGTGGCGATGGTGGCTCCCTCTCGTCTTCTCCCTCTTGTGTTGGCATTAGGACATTTTCCCAGTGTGGGGAGAGTTTGGCAGTCAGATTGGGCGTCACAATCTTCATAATATTTTGGTGTGCAGGACCGAGTGAAGAGGACTCGTTTAATAAATGCACTGCCTCATACGGTATCCTGAAAAAAACACCCTCGACAAAACGCCCCCGGAAGAAACGCCCCAAGGAAAAAACGCCCCCCTGGAAAAAAACTCCCCTAGGAAAAAACACCCCCAAGAAGAAGAAAATTAGTGCCGTAGTGGTGATCATCGTAGCTGAGCCTCAGATTATTGACTGCTAATATATACGAGCATTAGTTTGCTTCAGATAATTTAATGCTCCACAAATTTTATTAAAAAAAAAGTATCTTTGCATATTTACCCTCCGTTTACAATACATTCTTAGCTAATTTTTTCCTTAACCCTCTGAGACCTACGAGCCGAATTATCGGCTCTTTATTAAATTTTAATATACTCAAATAATTGCATCTATTATACACATCTGTTTGTTTGGAAAATAAATCTAGGAGCCAGAGGGTTAAACGCACCGAATAATACTTGGACGTTAAATGAAAACTTGAACATTGCTACCGAAACTTGGCGAATGTTTTGATATCGCTCCTTTGAAGGGCCGAACCATTCGGAACTTGGCGGCCCCTTTTACCAGTTTTGGTTTTTGATGTGATAATACTCATTCCGACAAAAGTAAGGAGAGTGAAAATCAATTACTGTAAAAACATGTGCAACAATCGCTTTGAACTTGACTACTCAATTGCGATGCACATCATGATTCATTGCTATCTTGCAAACGGAGTCTGGTCTCATGAATGTGGTATTGTTGGCGAGCTAAAAAAAAAAAACGAATCCATGTATCAACTAAAAGCGGACAACTTCAAACAAAACGACAATATGTTGTAGATTTCGATGGGCCTTGAAATTGGCAGCCTGATACGATGGAAAGGAGCATTTATTTCGTAGATAAAGACTTGGAGAGCGAAGTTGAATTGTTTTAAAAGTGGGTGGCAACAATCTTTGCATGCGTGAGCAAATGGAGGAAAATCAATTGCAACAATTTGGTGGTGCGTGGTGCCTACGTCAATGGTGTCTAACTTGAATGAAACAATTGCCGAGATTACCTTGCAGCAGGGGTCTTGTTTGTGTACTGAATGCTAACTTTCTCAATGATATGGTTATTTTGAATTCAGCAAAACACAAATTAGTCTTTTCTGGGTCGGGGTGTACTAATGAAATATTGCAAATGCCATTGACCTTCCTAAGAAGACCAAACAACGGGAGAGGCTATGATCGGGAGACAATCACGGAGATTAACTTGCAGTAGGAGGCCGGGGGGGGGGGGGGGAGGCAGAAAAGGGGGAGAAGAGAGGACGAGGGGAAGAGGAGGGGCGAGTAAAATTGAAGGATCACTCTACTAATGAATGAAATATTGCATACGCAATTTACTTTCTAAGAAGACCAAACACCAGGGTAGGCTAACACCGGGAGACTCGATCCACCGCAAGGCATTTTTTTTTAGGAAATGTGACTGGAGGTCCACTTTCACAAAAGGGAACGACTTTAATATATAAAGGGCACCATTATGTTAATGGTTTAACTATTAACATAATAATAAAATCAAACTGTATGCGGTGGTGTGTGGTTTTGTACTGCGGGGACAACACTAATCATTTAGCAAAATTGTGTGTAGATAGAAACCAATAACAGCTAGGGGGTCTGGGGGAGCGCTGAGAAGCTGACGCATTTTTGCTATTTTCCGCCATATTCTGGCCTTGTAAAGTGCCGTTGAAAACAGTTTTAAGAAATCAGGTTTGCTGACTGCATTATACGCATAAAAAACGTTTGTAATGTAAATCTTTCAGAATTTTACACTAGATACTTATTTTTTATAAATAAAATACGTCTCCAGGATAGTCAAGGTTTTTTTTTAGCTACGCAAAAAGTGACAATTTGCCAAAACCGAATAAGCCTTCAAAACCAGAAAAATAAAACCTCAACGTGCCCTTTTGCAAAAGTTGCCCCTGCCCTCTCGGTGGTCTGTGCACGCTACTGGATTTTACACACCGTGAAGTTTCATTATGAACTGGATTGAATCTGAATTCATTATCCATATCCCCAAAATTTGTAGTTAGCACAAAAACGTTCTCATAACGGCAATAATGTATTAAAATTGACATTTTTTAAATTTCCTTTTTAGGGTGGACCTGCAGTGGGTCCAATTGAGTTTAACTGGAGGTCCACTGTGGGCGGCTGCAGGTCCACTTGGACCTCCAGTTAGCATGTAAAAAAATGCCGTGATCCACCGTGCAGCATGAACGGGTCCTGCTAGGGTACATTTACAAACAAAAACGTCAAGTTGCTACAAAAGCAGCGTTATATGATTGACGTTTCACTTTACTTTTTAAAACGTACACGGATAAAATCGATGATTTTTAATTGAAATAAGCAAATGTACAATTGGGAAAATTGCATCTGATTAAGTGTTGTTGTGCTTTACCAATTAAATTATTGTTAAAACGCAACAATAATTTAAGATGCAATTTTCTCAGTTCATAACCAAATGATGCCTACTTTTCCAATTCCCTTTGTTTACCTCTTTCGCCACATTTATTAAGAATTCCCAAGCAATGACGATGTAAAATACTGATCAGTGATCCTATTACTTGTTGTACTTTACTTCTTTTCCTTGTTTCACTTATTTTAAGAATATTTACTGAACGTCTTAGTCTGTACAATTTAGCGTTTTTGTTTATTCATCCAGTTAGTTCCCTTCTTCCACTGGTCCCATTCTTTCCACTTCGTTCTCTGAAACTCTCCCCTTCCCCCGATTTCTCCTTCCCCTTAACAACTTAAATAGAGTCATTGAACCAACGCAACGCCAAGTACTCCGCTGGCGTTGTGTCTCTTCGCTCGAGGAGCTAGGTTACTTATCGGTTCTCACATAATAATATTTACATGCCCTGACGTCATATATTGTTGAGGCATTGTTCTACGCTTCAATCGGGGTGGTTTTTTTTTTGTTGGTTTTGACACCTTATTTATATTTTTAGCCCCTCTATTTCCGGAGGAGCACATGAACAGACAAATAAAAACCAACATCTTAAGTGATCGTTAAAACTTCAAGCAAATAGCATTGTTGCAGTCCATCAGATTTCATTGTTAAAGAGGGCTGACGGGAAAGAACAGTTGGTTAACCAAACAGCTATTGTTACGCTATCCACCGTAACTTGACTCAGTCTCCCGTCTTTCCAAAATGAGTACGAAATCCAAGCTATATACCAAATATATAAAACCATCGGAAAAACGAGCGCTTTCGGACGTTGATGTTTGGCTAAAGAACAACAACAGAATCAAGAAGAACGTGTCCGGAATTTTGATCCAACATAAATCCATGACGTACTCACGAAAGGAGACCCTTTACAAGGTAGGCCTAGTAGTTGAGACCAACTTGGGATATGGTGAAGTTTAGTGACCTATAGAGCAACGTCATGTGACGTCATATTGGTTACAAGAGAGATAGCTGCAAGGGGCACCAGATAACCAACGGCGCATCCAGTCAAGGCAGTGCTTTGAGAGCGGATTTCATAGGCTTAAAAAAACGTTTTCTCCAATCCCTTATGCTGATACTGTAGGTTGTAATTGGAAAATAAAGATTCCACTTGCTTAAAAATGTTAGCAACTGCCAACAAATCGACAAAAATCGCCCATTATAGGCTTAAGAAATCCACTCTTAACAACATTGTCTTCAGTAAGCCGCCCTTCTTTTCCCCCCTCCAGTGACCCTTGCAGCTATCTGTTACTGGCTCCAGCATAGTTATATTAGTCCGGGGCCGAGTGGCATCCCGTTCAATTTTCGTGGGAGAAACATGCCACTTATGGCAAAGTGTTAGTATGGTCACAGGCTTTCAAAAAATCTTTGGTGTCAACCCCGCATTTTTAGCATGAGGGGGGGGGGGGATGGTGGGAATATGTGCCCCTCCTTAAGATAGGACTAAGTAGCAAAATTAGTGAACCCCCATCATGTTTGGTATCAAATGAAAGGTGTTGGTTCACAGATTATTAATAAAGTAGGCTACAACATTTGACCTTCGACCTCATTTGACCCAAATAAAGGTCAAAAGGTCAAAAATTAAAAATTTTTCCACGAATTTGACTAAATTATTAAATTTTTATGGTATCTTGTCATGTTTGGTATCAAACGAATGGTGTCGGTACGCAGACAATTAATTATAGTATTTGACCTTTGACCCCATTTGACCTAAATACAGGTAATAGAAGGTCAACATTTTAAGTTTTTGTTCCAGATTTAACAGAACTATTGAATATTTACTATGCTATCTTGTATATAGTATCAAATAAAAGCTGTTGACCTGTGGACCATTATAAATTGACCTTTGACCTCATTTGACCCACTTTACTGACGACTTTTAAACAATCTCCAGGAATCACTTATGTTATAGGTAATGGCAAAACAGTCATTGGCTTATATAGTGTATTAGTATTAAAAAACGCTTAAACGTATAAAATACTGATGTAAGCCTTAAAAAACTTAAAGCCCTAAAGGAACAGATATTAGAAAAATACATGTAAGCCATCAGCGTCTCACTAATACGTGTAAAAGAAGCTCCAGCTTGTTTTTTGGGTCGCTGGAGATTCTTTTACACGCTGCGACGCTGATGGCTTACATGTCTTTTTCTAATATCTGTTCCTTTAGGGCTTTA
>JAHWFP010032106.1:20752-93123 GCA_023313725.1 Lithobius niger
ACGCTTAAGCGTTTTTTAATACTAATATCCCTTATTTTTTTTCTTGTTTTAGCAAGAATAACACAGAAAAGGACACTGTAATCACCTTAAAATAACTGTTATAAGACTCTTTTCAATGGCTGATTCGTTTCATACTGCTAAGAGTGACTTTTGCACCCAATTTCATGTTTTTAGCTTGATCTATAAGAATTTGTTGCCTAAACCCCTGGGAGGCATCACGAGGAGGTTCTGGGGCGGGAGGGGGGGGGGGGCTCTGATAGCATTTTGGGTATTTCATTGGGGTCTATGGCTGGTTCGATTTTTACTGTTAAGAATGACTTGTGTACCAAATTTATGTTTTCTGCAAAATTTCTGCAAAATTTTTTACTCCACTTAATGATTTCTGCCCAGTGCTCTACAATAATAATTGCTCTGCCGATTCTAACCCATTTGGCTTTCATTGTCAAGCATAATGTAGTTACATTAAAATAGCATGCGAAAGGCCCTAGGCCTTGTCCAGACCTACGTTTTAAGCTATAGAACTTGAAAATCGGTTCAGTGGTTCGGTCTCCAGGTGAGGGCAAAGAGTCCCAACAACAACAACAACAAATGGCCATGCTGTGGACGTCGAACGGTTTGATTGTTGTCATTAAAATTTGTAATGTGGTGAAATAGTTACGACACGACCCCAAATACCGAATTTCGTTGGTCTATGTCAATTCTGGGCGAGACTATAGGAGTTCAAAGTTTGACGTTTAACATGGAAGTTCATGCTGAGGCTTACATACGGACCGCTACCGCGGTCCTTGATAACAGCAAAGCAACTGTAGATGCATAGAACCGATTTGCAAGATGTTCTATTACGACCAGGAGAGCTATACACCTTAATGGCAGTTCTTCAAGCAGTAGGATCTTATATTGGTATTGACAACAGTTTGGTAGATGGAGAATTATATAGTCACCAGACAGTACAAAAAATATTGCAAGGAAACCACGTCAGAAGAGCTATCCAAGCTCATCTAACCGTATTAGAGGTTTTCTCTACATGTTCTGTTGCATGCATTTTCGAAAAAGTATCCATCTATCAAAGCATGCGTTGAAGATAAAGCTTTTCGTTTAAATAAGGCACGTGAGGAAAGTGATGTGAAAAAATTCCACTTATTTACAAAGAAGTGTCCAATATTTTAAAGACAGAATATGTGATTACAGCTTTTTAAGAATTCGTAGCTGCTGATGCCACTAATCCAATCTTATAATAGCGCTTTTGCAATTCATGCAGATGATGGTTGGTCTTTGGGAGTTTACTAGAAGTGTGCGATCTGGGATGTACTAGGGATGAGTCGGTTTCATTTTGTTGACTTCGGTTCCGGTTTCGGTTTTTACGCCAACAAAACCGCGGTTTCGGTTTCGGTATCAGTTTTTGCCACCCTCCACCCCAACCAGCTATTTTCTATTTTTTTTTCTTCTTGTAACATTATTATTACTAGCTTCTAACTTCTGCTTTCACTTTCGGCAGCGTCGTAGACCATGGTCTTAGCTGTTGCGCCATGTTCCTCTACTATTTTCTTTTTAATGATTAGGAGCTTTGCTGTCATTTAAACCTAGAAAATGATAATTATTAAAAAAAATTAGAAAAACAAATCAATTTTTGATTTTTCGAACGCCGTATGAAAAACCGACAAAATCCGAATCTGTTTCGGTTTCGGTTTTCAATAAAAACCGAAAATTCGGTTTCGGTTACCGACCCATCCCTAGGATATACTACACTTAAGCCCATGACAAATGGAACTACACAAGAATCCTTGCAATTTATTTTGCTGAAATGAATGATTTAAGGGAAAATGCTCCAGAGATACTTGCTGAATTTGAAAAAGGCAATTGGAAAGTGAACATGATGCCGCTCTGTAGTATTGGAGGCGACCACGCATTGGAGCACATCAACCGAAGCATTAAAGTATCTGAAGGTATTCGTGGTATACCCTTAATCCCGGTGCATGTGCAAGATCTTTTCTTGTAGCACCTGAAATGACAAGGTTGGCGAGTAAAGCACAGGACGTGGCCGTTGTAAATAGGTCAAGAAATCTAAAGCATCACGAGTTAAACCTATAGCAACTTTACAAACAATCAATGACAGCACACTGGAGCTTCATATCTATTTCAAGGAGTTATTAAATCCGTTTGAAGATGACACGGGACAGATGCTCAAACTTGTTACAAAGACATTAATGACAGAGGACATCAAAGTCGTTGTACTTAGAATAAATGAAGTAGGACAAAAACTGTATGTACAGTTCCTCGAACGAAAGAGTAGCCTACATCAGACTTCGCTGAATAAATGGGACAAAATGTCTAACATTACTTCAAAAAACTTGAAATGTGGAAAGATTTACACAAGAAAGTTGAAGTGGTGTTCAGTCGTGGTGTTGTTGATGTTACCAGTTTGGTTAAGATAGTTGCCTCGGTTCAAATTTCACCAGGCAGGCAAAGGAAATTTCACTACGGAATGACTATTATGGTTCTGCCGTGCTGTTATTATCAGTCAGGTGAGGTTAGTTGCCTCGGTTTGAATTTCACCAGGCAGGCAAAGGAAGTTTCACTACGGAATGACTATTATGGTTCTGCCGTGCTGTTATTATCAGTTAGGTGAGGTTAGTTGCCTCGGTTTGAATTTCACCAGGCAGGCAAAGGAAGTTTCACTATGTAATGACTGTTACGGTTCTGTCGTGCTATTATTATCAGTTAGGTTAGTTGCCTTGGTTCGAATTTCACCAGGCAGGCAGAGGAAATTTCAGTACGGAATGACTATTGGTTCTGTCATGTTGTTGCAGCAGACGATTTTTAGGCTTCGAACACGTGTAATCGACAAATTCTTCCTGTCACAGCCTACTCTCTGCCGGAGGAAACATGGCGACTAGCTCGTTGCGGTCGTAGTTTTCACCTCTTGTGTAATACTCGTCCAATGGTTATACTAGAGTAAGCCCGTGCTAGTACGCAAGCTGTTGCATACCGTTTGCAACATGTATGTCCATATTTCACCGAATTAAATTTCTTCAATCCAGTTTTTGCGCACACTGGCTAACATACGCTGTGACTCAAATGATTAGCAAAAAATTGTAAAAATTCATTTTGAAAATTGGCACGTTCAAGTATTGTTGCATGAAACAATTTTTCGCTGGCTATGCTTACTGAAATCTGTTCTACGAACGGGTGGTGTTCGATGCACCGTTTGCAACGCTGGTACGGTTTGTTCGCACATGTCTATGTCCATGTTTGACCGAATTAAGTTCCGACAATAAAATTTTCGCTTCGCTCACTCAATCAGCGACCCCCCGGTCCGGCGCAGCTCTGATCCCTTTTCCGGACTCGGGTCTCGAGGCAGTAACATTTGAATATTTCTATGAGAAGAAAATAAATAAGCCTATGTAGAGCAAATTTGAAACCTTTAGTCCGGCGGCTCTCATGTTTGTCGCAAAAGGCGTGTATCCCGTCTATGTATTTTTGTGCATACGGGCTAAACAAACGCTCGCTTCGCTCTGCCAGAAATAAGTAAATACGTATTTGTGCAACGACGGGAGTGGAGTTAGTTGGGATTTTCAAATCTTTCCCAGCCATGCTATCACTTAATACTATGTCTGAACCGCGTTTTTCCCATAGTTCCACATGAGGGCCTTTTGCGCATCTCTGCGCATGCCCTCTTGGGCGAAATGCCATCATATTGAGAAGGGCGTCTGGGTTTGTTCCGGGTTTCGCTTGTACAAAACCAAACCTTGATGGCGTGGAATCGGGCAGGTCATAAATGACGTCATCTTCGGAGGCTAATTTTTTTTAATTTTGTACCATGGAGACGTCTGCTATGTTTAGAAAATGTTATCTCGACATCGAGTAAGGTGCCTGCTGTAATTGCCTCCATATTTTAAAGTTGAATCTTGCAGCTTTATCAGAAATTGAATGCATACAATTCTGCGTCACTGTTGCTGTTGAACGAGACCACGAGAATGACGTCAAGGTCGGCTTGTTTGTGTGGGGAGATGGAACCTGCGCGTTAGTTGCAAATCCCAACTTACTCTACTTCCGTGGTGTACCAAAGACCAAACCTTTAGTCCGCCGATAATGGCACTTTTCGCCGCGTTCACTGCCAAATTGTTTCAAGTAATATTTCCCCCATTTCCAAATGTATGAACGCGCTTGCATGCAGTGATTGTTGCTGCCCACCTTGAAACAATTCAGGTTTACTCTACCCGCATCTACGAAATAAGCTAATAGGCCTCGAAATTAGCAACGTAGCTTGTAGTACTGTGTGTAATGCGTTAGCTGATACACGATACTTTAATTTTACCCATCAACAATCAATGATTCGACGAAAGTTTGAAATTCATAGCACGGGCATCAAGAATTGTCCGCAGCAAGGAAATAATGCGTGCACCAAGAATGAAAAGCGATTGAAATGAAACTATCACGGTGGAGAGATATGGTAAGGGGTAAAATAACCCCGGGAAAGCGAAACACAATACTTTTCCCTAAGGTTTCTACTAAGTATTTCCTGTATTTTACGATGTCTGAATATTATCACTGTCTTCGCCTTTTACCGTCTTTTACAAGCTATATCGATGTAAGTTAAGTCGATTTGAGATAAAGTTAAAGAGCTCCTTCAAGTTGTTAGTTTGAGTCCCGTCCAGGTTAGCCCTACTTTTGTTATTTTGCAGTTTTCTCTCGGTGTTGCCTGAACATTTACTGCGACAGGCAACTTTTCTTTTGTAATACTCCGTTTCCTACAATCGTCTCCCTCCCCTCTCCTTTCCCGTCCTATTCGCCTACCCATCCCTAGCGTTCCGTTCCTCCCCTTTGCTACATCTAGTTGAATTTGGATGGGTAGTTGAATTAAATACTTTCCCTTCCCCTTTTTCGAGATTTTGCCAAAACTGCTACGGTCTCCATCCTAAACAACCATTACAATGGTTTAAATCCACTTAAAAATAAAACTGATTGTACAGGATTCCCGGCGTAATTCCAGAACGGCTCAACCAATTGAAAAAGTGGTCTCTTTCAGGATATAAGAACCAGAAATGTTTGGCTTAGGTCATGTTTCAGATTTTAGGCGAGGTAATTTTTCTGAAATGATGGCACAACAAGAAGTGAACAGTTTTCAAGTTTATGTGTGGCCCCTTCTTCCACAGACTTGCATAATTTTTGCGTAATTTTTTATTTAAATATACCTTCCATACCTATCTACTATCTGGCCAAGTTTGGTCGAAAGCTTTTGAAAAGGGAAGGATACATAAATTGTTTTAGTTTTGCTGGAGGAAGGATTTCAATTAATTTGCATAGATTTTACCTGCGAGAAGGCCATAAAACGAATAAATTGTTAATGTAGAATGTCATTGTTACTAACACGTAAGAATTGTTACTAGAAAACACTGTTTTCCTATCATTAAGGTTCCTAAACTTTACCATCAATAACTGGTTCATTAGTATACTAGTAAGGGGTTAGAATTAGGTGGTGCATTCTTAATTGCGGTTTTAATTAATGCCATAGGTTTTGCAAATGTTTCCATTGTATGCTCTGCAACATTCCGTGCAGGCTCGATCTTTTTTTTTTTAATGAAGTATATAACTTTTACACCTTCCCCAAGCACCGACTATAGATATTTTTTTGTATCTATCTGGTTATTTATCTAATTAGTTTATAATAATAATAATAAATAATAAATAATAATAATAATAATAATAATAATAATAATAATAATAATAATATACAAGTTCACCACAGAAACAGAAGGGCTGTGAACCTCTGATACCGAGTCTAATTGAAATGAAAGTGGAGATAATTGGCCAGTAAATCCGTGACTTAACCCACCACAAATTGCAACAAAGGGTTTCATGGTTGTTCCTAAATGGAAAAAACGTGCTGAATTCGAAAAAAAAAATTATTATCCAAGCTATCTGCTGCCGTTTTCCTGGAATAAAATAGGCTCAATTTGAATATTATAGTTAAAAATGCATGTAATAGATGTATGGAAATACGAAGGAAATTGTAGTGTACCTTACACTGTGAGGGCAGTTTTTTGCTGGCACCTACTCAAAAGGATGTGGACTTTAAGATTCTGAAGGGTGCCAGGCTGTAAACCTTGAGCATTAAAGATGGGACCAAAATGGCGCCCAACTATTACTCAATTTGTTGCCATTTGGCCTATTATGCAAGACCCGTTAGTGTTACACAAAAGCAGTTTGTATATCAGTTGTTTATATCTAAGGGTGAGAATATCTTCTTTGAATCAAGGGTAATGAAATGGGTCTACCACTACAGGGACCGAACCAAGCCCGTTTTACTAGTGGAGATTCACAGTTACGGTTCAATTTTTCGCTCATTTTCAGCTTTAAACTGCTCTTGTGACGTTTCTAATTTAGATGGATGACTCCAAATAGGTTCACTCGAAAGGTGGTAATGTCTTCTTTGAATAAATGGCAAGGAAAAAGGTCTACTACTATTAGAGAATCACGCACGTTTTACTAGAGGCCAGTACCACAGTTACCGTTCAATTTTTGCTCATTTTCAACTTTAAACTGTTCTTGTAACGTTTATAACTTTCTAATTAGGTTTATTCCAATGGTGGGAATGTCTTCTTTGAATCAAGGGCAATGGAAAGGGTCTACCACTATTAGGGACCGAGCCACGCCTTTTTACTAGGGACTGGCATCATAATTACAGTTCAATTTTTCGCTCGTTTTCAACTTTAAACTGCTCTTGTGACGGTTATAATTTAGATGAATGACTCCAATTAGGTTTACTCGAAAGATGGGAATATCTTGTTTGATTCAAAGGCAGAGAAAAGGGACTACCACTGTTAGGGACCGACCCACGCCTGTTTTACTAGGGGCTGGTATCACAATTGCAGTTCAATTTTTTGCTCATTTTCAACTTTAAACTGCTCTTGTGACGGTTATAATATAGATGAATGCCTCCAATTAGGTTTACTCGTAAAGTGGGAATGTCATCTTTGAATCAAGGGTAATGAAAAGGGTCTACCACTATTAGGGACCGAGCCTATAATCATTAAATTAGCCAAAATGGCCGTAAACGGCCCACATGACTGTTTTTCTAAATAGACGTGATTTGTGGAACATTGTAGATTACATTATTGTAAACAACTTATATCCAAACCGTTTTTGTGTAACACTAAAGAAAATGACTAAACTGAGTAAACATTGGGCTCCATTTTGGTCGCCATCTTTAATGCTCAAGGTTTTCAGCCTGACACCCTTCGGAATCTTAAAGTGCACATACTTGAGTAGGTTCCAGAAAAGAACTGCCCTCAAACTGCAAGGTACATTAATATTCTCGTCGTATTTCCATATATGTATTAAATGCATCTTTTAACTATAACATGCAAATTAACCCTAGTTTTCCAGGAAAACTGCAGCAGATAGCGTGGATAAAAATTTTTTTTCGAACTCGGCACGCTTTTTTTCTGTCAGAAACAACCACGAAACCTTTTGTTGCAATTTGTAGTGGGTTAACCCCTTTTTCAACCTGTATTAACTCGCCTAAAAGAGGAGAAAACAAATACCAAGTAGTCATGAGAGGGGGCGCTTTAAAAATGGCTCAAGATCCACTTCTCTTAGCTGACGACAAAAACCCTGAACTGTGGGTTGATTTACAGTAGACGCGCTATAAGTGAATTCCATACATTTCACTACGCGTACCGGAAAGAAGTGTCGGCGGCAGTCCAGGCGTGATCCCTGTGCCACCAACTTCCAACCATGACCGTGCTGGGTCAGGTGACAAATCAAAAAGAGGGGGGGGGGGAGGGAAACGGCAGTAATGCCATGTAGAATCTTAAAAGTTAATGTTAGATCGTATCTAATTCTACGTAGTTCAAGGAGTTCGAGGCCAGTAGCCTTAAGGCGTGCAGAATATTTCAAGTCTCGTAGGCCTGCAATGCCTTTAGTGAATTTACGTTGTATAGTCTCAATGAGGTCAATGTCTTTAATTAAATAGGGAGACCAAACTGGGGTTGCGTATTCCAACAGTGGTCTGACAAACACTTTAAAGGCCCAAACTTTAGTCTGCAAGTTTCCAGAAGTGAAGCATATATTTACCAAGGCTAAGTCTCTATATGCAAGCGCACACGTCTTTTGACAATGCAGTGACGATTTTATATCGGAGGTGAACTACACACCAAAGTCACGTACCTCCCTAACTGCAGGCATAGTGCATTGATCAAGGCAATACTGTGAGCATCCATTTTGGTTGCCCACATGTAACGAGAAACGTTTTGCGGTGGAGAGTTGTAATTGCCAAGATTTAGACCACTCGGATACCTTTTGAATCTCGTAGTCAAGATTCAAAGCTATTGTAGGGCTGAAATTTTCAGTACCAATTTTATGGTCATCGGCAAATTTAAATCCGAAGGTACTGTCGTTGGTAAATCGTAGGTCATTCAGATAAATAACGAAGAGTAAGGGACCTAGGAAAGACCCCTGTGGAACCCCCAAAGTTTATGCCCCAAAATAGTGACTAATGACTTCCAACTAGTATTTTTTTCCATTTTCTCTCCACCTACCCTCCCTCTGCCTCTAGTAACTTGCTGTCCCTACCTCTCTTTGGTAATCTTACATTATAAACCAAAGTCTCATAGCAGAAATGAATCAACGACGACCCCCGAAAGGGGAACAATGAAAACTAGCGAGTGTGTCAATTCTTTGGAAAGAAGTTGAAACAGGGACGTTGTTGCCTCGACTAACAATTTGCTGCGTGTGGTCATCTCAGGGACAAGTGTTAAATGACGTCACTCACGAAAGAAACTTATTTTTCACATGGTACAGATCACTCAAACCAAAGCGATAAACGTGGAGTGGGGAGGAGGGCCTGAACGAGAAATGCCCGTGTGTGGGGCAGTACGTGTGTTAGCCCTGCTCTTTAGAAGATTGGGAAGGTGGTGGTGGGGGGAAGGGAGTAGTGCGTCTGTTGCCATTAAACGACGTCATGCACAGTTATTTTTCACACAGTACGGATGCACAGTGGCGTTGTTTTAAATAAGAGACCGTAGCAATTTCGTTGGGCCAAATCTCGCCAACGGGGGTAGGGAAGGGGAGAGGAAGGAGCAGTATTTAATTCAACTAAGTGTAGCAAAGGAGAGGTAGGGAAGTAGACGGTCGGGCAGCTGTGTAGGAAGGGAACGGAGAAGGGAGGGAGAATATGGGAGAAAGAAGGCAGGAGAGATGGGAGGGAGCGGATGGAGGAAAAGGGGACTAATACAGGAAGAAAAACTGCCCATCAGAGTGTACAGGCAACAGTAAGCGAAAACTGGGAAACAACCACGGGCAAAACAAAACCCTGGGCGAAGCCGGGTAGGACTGTTAGTGGGTCTATATAGTCCGTACACTGTAAGTCTTTTAACAAGGACAGGTTATTGGAGAGCAAAAAAAAAACGTCAAGCTGGCTCGTAGTCTTTATCTCAGTTACAGGGCACACGAGTTATCCTGGCCATAACAAAGAAAAAAACTAGCAATAAGCAAAGTTGTTTGTGTTGTGGTGGTTTTTTTCCCGAGCAAAGGCATCGGCACTCGTAGTTTGTGTTTCGCCCCAGTAATCCCAATTGCTCCCTACCCCTCCTCCCCGTTAGCTCATTCCTGTGATGGTCCCTTAGGCACAGCATAACCCAGATCCTAAACTAACCTAACCAAAATGTATATATACGGTATGTCCCAGAAGTCCCGTCCAAGTGTAATAAGGCATTAAGACTTGGATATAGGTTGCTGATAACATATTCGTATGGGAAGTCACCTATGGCGAATCCGATAATATCCTAAATGACCTTCGATATCGTTTTCGAGGTCATCCACTGTGTAACTCTTAAACTACGCATGGTACGAGCATAAAATAAATTAGAAAGTTGTGGGGAATCGTGGGACTAGTGCAACACAGAAAGCAGAACAGAAATCACGTACAAAACTGGGAAGATATTGGCAAAAGAAGGCGGGTGATGCAGAGAAGTTATCCTTGGGGCAGCAGGTTAAGCAGAAATAGGCCTAGTTGAACCATAAAGCGGAACAGCAACAAGGAAAGTAAACATTCTTGCCTCGTTCCGGTATACTGTAAAATAATTTCAGTGACAGATTTAAGGTAAAAGTCCTGGGTGGGTAACCCCTGAAAGGGACCATATTGTCCCCGTAAATCTAATGTCCTCCCATTCCCCCTTACGTTAACTCAACACCCTGACTTCACAATTATACCTTTCCCAAATTCGCCTAAATATAAAATGTCAATCTTAGTAGTCAGGGCCGTGCCATATTGGGGGGAGGAGGCGGGGAGGGGGTGTCTGCCTCCCCCCCCCCCCCCGCATGACTAACTAGGGCACCTATTTTTAAACTTCAGTTTTCTCTGATTAGCTCTTATAAGTAAACAAAATATCAATAAAGGGTGCTTAAAAGTAAAATATGTTAATCTAGAAGCGCGCTAGTGCTTCGCCCATCAAGTTCCTATTGTTGGATTCATGGCGTCTAATTCAAGTATTGTGTCATTGTGTATTGTCAGTGTGTATTGTGTCAAGTATGGTGTCATTCAAGTATTTGTCTACCTACGGTGTGGCGTTGGAACTAGGGTTATAGTGACATTATGCTAAGGATTATGGTTAGGTTAAGTAGGGTAAGGTAGGTTAGCAATTGAGTGTATGGCTCTGTGGGCCCGTTAGAACTCAAATAAAAATCAAATCTAATTATTGCCGTCTGATTGTTTTTGTTCATTAGCAGTGTTTGGGCGAAAGCTAGCAACTACTTCTTACCCGACAGATTACACTCGCGTTTTCTGGTATTGTATACTAAATAATAAGGCGACAGAAAGCTTTGGAAATTGTATAGATCGACGGGGTTTACCATGTAGACAACAGAAAGTCCTGTTTCTGAGCTGTGCATAAAGAATTTCAATACGAAAAAGGTACCTCAACATCGTTGATTTACTACTAATTACTAGGTAATTCCACTCAGATAAAGTAATTATGCGACAGATATGCTGGAAATTTGACATGCAATTTACGTTTGACCCCAATAGGTGCCTTTTATGGTTTGACATTTGGGGATTTTCTTGAACATTGGGAACACGCCATCTGTTATCAAAATAATTGTTCTCCATAGCCGAGTAACGATGCAGACTCGGGTAACTTATTGTTTCCGTTTCACAATTAAATCGAAGTGATACATTGTAATTGTAACTTATCTAAAATAAAGTATATCATCGTCTACTAAACTGTTTATGGGGAAGAAAATCCGTGCAGGGTTACGGCTCCTTGAATAAAAATAAATAAATAAAAAAAAAAAACAGAAAAATAATCTAGAGAAACGTGAACTAAACGAAACTAACTTAATAGTGCTCAGTTCTTTTATACAATCAAATGAATACAACGGCCACTTTATTGGAAGGCTAATTAATCAGCAACCCTTAATTATAGCAAAGCCAATTTTCTTCAGGCTGTTCAAGAAACGATTTACAATTATATTTTCATAAGGAATCTCACGATCAATGCTTAAGCAAAACCAAAAAACGACCAAAAGGGGTGATATCATACCAAAACCCCATAAGGGTAAAGGGACCCATCAAGTTTTTGCCATAGAAAGTAGTGATATCTGTGCCAAAATGGCTGCCACCAAGTTTTCCGTCGCAACCCTGATCACCTCGATGTTGTCAGTTAAGCATGAGTGATCACGGTTCGGACCATAAACTTGGTGGCAGCCATTTTGGCTCTGATATCACTGCTTTCTATGCAAAAACTTGATTGGTTACTTTACCCTTATGGGGTTTTGGTATGATAAAGTGAAACTTAAAAAAAAAATTTGTGGCTCCAGTTTGTCATTTCTGAGGGGGCAGCTCCCCCCCCCCCCACTCTTTCCCCCATATGGCGCGGTCCTGACTACTAGGATTTACATTATTTTCCATTTAGTCGGATTTGAGAAATGTAATTTTGAAGTCAAAAGTGTTGAGTTACGTGAGGGGGTTGGGGAGAGGGGATCAGTTTTTCAGGAAAAAATGGGGCATCAACAATGCTTGCCCACCCGGGCCTTTTGGCTTAAAGCTGCCACTGTAGTTAGTTACAGTATTACCGGAACAAGGCAAGAATGTTTACTTTCCTTGTTGCTGTTTTGTTTGGTAGTTCAACTAGGCCTATTTCTGTAATTCCTGCTGCCCCAAGGATAGCTTGTCTGCACCACCCACCTTCATTTGCCAATATCTTCCTTGTTTTGTATGCGATTTCTGTTCTGGTTTGTGTGTTGTACCAGTCCCACGATCCCCCACAACTTTCTAATTTACTATACGCCCATACCATACGTAGTTTAGGAATTACACATTGGAGACCTTGAAGACGACCTGCAAGGTCATTTTAGATATCATCATCGAATTCACCTGAGTAACTATACGAACATGTTATGAGCTACCTATATCCAAGTCTTAACGCCTTATTTCACCTGGACGGGACTTCTGGGACATACTGTATGTAGATGACGAATTGAATTTTCAACGAAAGCACACACAATTATCTAAATTCATTACGGCAGCCACGTGTAAAACCGACTGGAAAGAGTAGTCCAGATCGAATTCCATGAAACTTTGTTGTATTTTTTGCTTGGGTTTGGACCAAAAGTAAAGAACCCACTATTTTGTACCTTTTTTTATGCCTTCCAAAACATTTGTGGTGTTATGTACTATCCACCGTTTTTATGATAAACTTCCTACAAATTTCTTGGCTTCCTCACCTACCTTAACTTGGTTACATTGGTTTTTAACCTCATTGGCTTGTCGCACCCAATCTTTGGAAGAAGCACAGTAGTTAGTTGACCTCACTGGCTTAGTTCGTCTGAATCACCTAACTTTTGCTCTAACCACAGGTGTTGGCTGATTGTAGGACCTAAACCTTTGCATTAAACAGTTTTTTTTTTACTAACCAAATCAGCCTCCTAACCTTTGCCCTCACCACAGGTGTTAGCTGACCTCACAATCCTGTATGTACCAGATAACCTTTACGCTAAACGTCGGTTTGTTGTCTGTCTAATCGTCTATCTGACGTTTGCTTATGTTTACTTGCTAATCTCACCAGCTTTTAACACATAACCTTACCTTGAAACGTAGATATTTACTAACCTAATCGACTATCTGACCTTTGGCTCTAAGTAGAGATGTCTACTGACCTCACCAGCTTGTAGCACTCTATAAACTTTGTTCTAAACCTTGGCTCAAACATAATCTATGGCTATTCTTTGTTTTTCAGTCATGGGTTGCCCTCGTCTATAAGCCCCTTGACGAGCTCGTCAAGGAAAAGGCTAATTCGATCGACAAAGATGTGGATAAAGCCCGATTTATGAATCACCAAGCCTTTCTGGATTACTCCAGTGACCCGTATGCTGTGCTAACCCTTGACGGCGGCTCGAATGAAAAATACGACCCATTCGTTGCAACGAGAGATCGCGATCTAGGCATCACCTACAAGACCCTGAAGGACCCGCTTAATTTGGCAGCAAGAGAAAAAAGTGAAGAGCGTATGTTAATGGATCCGGACTGGCCAGTTCCGGCACGTCCACATCCACGTATTGCAAACAGTTTTGATAACAGTCAAATCAAAACAGGGAAAGATTCTGTAAAAAATTCTGATGTTTATTGAAATCCAACAACAATAAAAATCAAAGGTTTTACAGATTCCCCAACACGCAAAATAAGTTTTACCGAGTATTTGATCTTACATCAGGGCCGCTGGAGAAGTACGTAATATCCGCCACGGCTGCAACGACTTTCCAGGAATTACAAAGTTTTCAGTGGCTTGAAGTCTCACCTCACAAAATAATAGGTTCATTTCCTGCTTAGTCACCACTCGACTGTTACATATGTTTAAGAATTCGTTCAAAACTGTACTCTGGTAACAGAAGCTAGATAAGACAGTACCAAAAATTGGTTTAGCTTCCGACCTTGCTGGGGATGCTTACAGCCCTCAACCAAACCACCTAGATGACGGGTCAGTCCCTAACCCTCCTCACCACTTGAAATTAGCTTCCTACGGCCAGGTATAATATTGTGCATAACCAAACCTTAAAACCTTTAGATATCGTATAATGAGTTCATTTACGTTATTCATGTTAGGAGTTTGGTCGAGACAATACCGAGACGAAAGAGAATTGTTTATCAACGCGAGACCAACACAACCGAGATAACGATATTAGGTGTTTAATGTCTCGAGAGACAAATTCTGCATAGACCACATGTGCCTTTAGAACTACTTCGAGTGCTGTGGGATGGTGTTGAAAGTGTCAAAAAGACATGAGACGCGATTAGATCTCATCTCCTTTTAACTTTGATACCAGGACGCTATCTGCTTATAGCTGTGCTTTACTTGCTGCTTGGGTTCCTCCCTTAGCTCGATTTTTGTCGCTGGACTTATGTGACGGTTCCTAGTGGTTGTCGAGATAACTTATTATTTTTTGTTGTCATCGTGCTGTTTAAAATCGGTGCAAGACAACTCGTATGATGTATTTTCACAAAGCATCATTCGTTTTGCAGCCAGGCGTTCACCTATGAAAAGCTAACTACAGACCAATTAACTCATTTTGTTCTATTTTACCTGAATAAAACACGTGTTTCGCCTCCTGACGAAATGCTAGTTCACGCTCATGCCAGAAAGTTAGACGCTCTTAGCGTTGTTTTGGTAAAGTAAGATTGTGGCCATGTTGAATCAACTTGCCTGGATCCGGGAAACGAAACCCACAGCTTCTCTCCCAGACGACCTTGTGACAAAGCATGTAATATGAACGGATAGTTACAACAGGAGCATTTTCTCATTTAAAGACAGAAGGTAATATAAATGAGGGGGTGCCCATGTTGGAACTGGCGTGAAGAATCCATCTGCTTCACCACTTCACGCTCGCAGAACGCTGTGGCACGCGGAGTGGCGCATGACGAAAAATAACAGTGGGGAGCAATCGTATTAGAATGAACCAAAACTGGGGAACTGAATAACAATATTTGTTGCGATAGCAACGGGCCTGGCAAGGACCAAGAGGTCACTAACAGCCAGCAACAATTAAATGTAAGTACAGTGTACATAAAATGGCCAAGGAATGGTGATGGTAAGAGATTTGTGGACACGAATGCCTTACCACCAAGGTTAGACCTGCCAGGGACTCGCCCGATGGCATCGCCAAACGTGCAAGACATGGAAAGGGTGTGAAAAGATATGCTAGGGTGAATACTAAAAACTGAAGCACCCAGATAGTAGGATTTGTCAACACTTAAAACAATTAATAAAAAATATATAATAATAAGTTTCATTTGCCCTCAAGAAGCAAAACGGCTAGATAAGATCATCCATTAGACCACTAACGACTTGTCGGAGATTGACGAAGTAACATCAGTACCAATGGATACATCGTCAAGATGAGAACAAACTCTAATTTAAAAACAGGCTTTCTGTGTAATAAAAATAAATCTTAAGAACAATGTCTAATTACAAAATTCGGGGCGGTGCAGGTGAGTTTTCAAACACTGTTCATTAAACAGTCTCTTGAAGGCGTGGATTGACGAGGCTGAGGCAATGTAGTCAGAGAGTTCAAAACCGGGGCAATATGTAAAGAGAGATTTTCTACAGTTTAGATTAAACTTGGGAATAATTAGTTTTAATTTATGTACCCTAGTTCGCGTGTCAGTGTTTATTTCAAAGAAAGGAAGATCAAGACGTAGCATATTATGTAAGATTTTGTAAGTGAGAATTAAGTCAGCCTTAAGTCTACGCAGTCCCAAACGTTGTTTATAGGTTTTACTTTTCAATCCCGGTAGTGATTTTAGGGTTAAGTTAGGGTTAAGAGGCTTGGTTTAGGTTGGGGAAAAGTCTAACCAAAATTGGGCTTACTAAAGGTCTAACAGCCAAAAATCCCCCTAACTAGGAGACCTAGCAGGGGGTCGAAGGAGGACCAGCCAGTTAGCTTTCTGATTTCGCATGCTGGCCCCTTTGCCTAAATACCTTTTGGTAACCCCTGACAACCGTGAAATAGCGAGGGCATTATGGGAGTTTCTAGAAGGTTCTAGAGGCAGGAACCGGAAATTAAATCACAAGGCATAGATAATGTCTACCTATGTAAGATTAGACACACAAGAATAAAATTGGCCATTGGCCCCAGCAATCATGCAAGTAAAGTTGTGCTTCATGTGAAGGGTGACCGTACAGTTGGTGAGTGGAATACCTGGTTCCGGCAGTTCTCTCGACCTCTCGTAGTGTGTGGGGATTTTAATGCCCACCACCATGATTGGGGTTCTCGAAGGGTTGATACTGTGGACGACGTTCGAGCAGCTCTATTAGCCAGAGCGACCTATGTGGTGTTCGTGATGATTTTCCCACATTCTCGTGGTGGCAGAGGAATACGGTTCAGGAATCGGTGCTAGACTTTTTCCTCTGCCCCTCTGGGATTGAAATTTTTTTTCAATTCTGTGTGTCCGATGATCAGCGAGACAGCGACAACTTTCCTGTGGTCCTGAACCTTTCAACCGATCCGATCACCGGCAACGATGTGTGCGGCAGTGCCCGCGAGTCTCGAACAGTGTAATGGAAAAGTGGTTAGAAACAACCAGTGATGCTTCAAGATGTAAGGGTGTCAGCTGCCCACACGAGGTGTGGAGAACGCAACCTCGCTGGTGGACTACAGCTTGCTCTAGGGCAGTCTGTGATCGCCGCCGAGCCTACCGGCACTGGAGGAGGAACCCAAGTGACGAAACTTGGTTTATCAGGGGACGTCTGCTGAATCCTCGTACATCATTCGCAAGGAGCAGGACCAGTTTCCTGAGAGGATCTGCATTTGTGTCCGTACTGCTGTGTGTCTCACGCAGGCGTGGAGTGTCGTGACTCATACGAGCTATGGCTCGCAGTGTGTGTGTCAAATGTGGGTATATGACCCGTCAAGTGGTTCTGGTGAGATTCTGAATGGCGAAAGGATGGCAGATGCCTTTTGCGACAGGTTTTCAAGTGTTTACGCCCTTCCCATTGGGTTGCCTCCTCCTCCAGTGGTGAGCGCCTTAGATGGTTCCCCAACTGATCTTCCCTGGGCTGATGCTGAGTTCTTGTCGGTGTTGGCGAAGTGTAGAGATGGCAGCGCCCCGGGAATCGATTGCGTGTCCTACAGGGCTCTGCGTAGTCGGGACTCCAAGTGGGCAGCTGTCAGTGAGGTGGTGAGGCTCTTCCAGGGCATTTTTCACAGTGTTTTTTTTCCAATCTCTAGGAAGGTTAATGAACGGATGTTAGTAAAGCGGCTTGAATGTCAGAGTACCATGGCTGTCTTGCACCGACACAGTTTGGGTACAGGGCAGGTCGTAGCACCCAGGATGCGGTGATGTTTTTTCCTCTCTGCAATTTATGAGGCCTGGTCACACCATGGCTGCTGTGTTTCTCGATATAAGGGCAGCGTACAATACAGTCAACATTAAATGGGTGCGCCGAAGTCTAATAAACATAGGGGATGCGCCAATATGCCACCAGGGTCAATGGCTACTGGTCATTAGTAGCTAGCTCCAACCGGGGCCTTCCACAGGGGAGCTGTTTTAGCCCCTGATTTTTGCAATTGTGATTAATGATGTCCTTGTGGAGAATGGTGCGTTCAACAATATTGTCTACTACGCAGATGATGTAGCCTTTTGGTTTGCAGGTTCGGATCCCATGTTGTGCTGCCAGTCTGCTGAAGTGGCGGTAGCTCGTGTATCAGCCCTTCTTACTGCCCGTGGGCTTCTCTTAGCGCCAGCCAAAACAGAATTGGTTGTTTTTAGTCAGGCGCACATTAGGTTCAGGTTGCCGCTATCCATCTGTGTTCATGGCACTGTTGTGACTCGGGCTTCATCCGTTAAGTATTTAGGGGTACTGCTCGATAAGAGACTTGAGTGGAGTCTTCTTGCTAGGTCATTACGGCACCGGATTCCTGGCTTTACGCTGTCATAGTCCCGGTTCACAAGTCAGGATCAGTCAGGTCGAACGTCGTGAACTATCGTCTCATCTCACTACTGTCTGCGGTGAGAAAGGTTTACGAGAGAATGCTTATTCGTCGACAGGAATGGCATTTGGAATATTATGCCTGCCTTTTACCCATACAGTTTGGGTACCGAGCGTGCAGAAGCGCGCAAGATGCTGTGTTGTGGATCTACTGTCCGGGATTTACGAAGCGTGGGTTCATGGTCTCACCGTCGTAGCTGTGTTTCTTGATATCCGCGTAGCTTACGATACTGTGGGAATAGCCTGGGTATGCCGTGGCTTGGTTACCATGAGAGTGAGTGAGAGAATGGTTGATGCCGTTTGTACTCTTCTTGGGTATGCCATCCAGGCTATAGGCTTCTGGTCTTCTGAGACCAACTAACGCCGAGGGCTCCCGCAAGAGAGCAGTCTCAGTCCATTATTGTTTGCGGTTATCAACGATGTTCTATTGCAGGTGGGGCTGTCAACAACGTGGTAAGTTATGCTGACGATGTGGCATTGTGGCTTGGCTGGTAGTGTCCCTGGAGAATTTTGTCAGAGTGCACAGAATGCTGTGGCGCATGTTTCAGCTTTTCTAAAAGGGAGGGGTCTCCTACTGGCCCCGTCAAAAACAGTTTTAGTTGTCTTCCGTCGATCGCATGTCAGACAGTGGACTCCCTTGTCCATTTAGGTTGATGGCATGACAGTTGAGCAAGTGACAAGTGGTAAGTACCTTGGCGTTACTTTGGATGAGCGATTAAAATGGACTCAGCACACGGCCAGTCTGAAAGATAAGATTCGGGCTCTGTTGGCAATCCTTACGAGACTCTCAAGGACTGATGGTATTAAGCGAGGTCCACTACTGGCAGTATACAGATCTTTTGTTCGACCAGTGCTAGACTACCACTTCCCCCATGCCCCTCGACATATTGGGTCTTTGCAGACGATTGTAATTGATTGCCTCAGGACTGTTTCGGGGCATCTTGTTTCGACTCCTGTGGCGACCCTTTGGGTCTAGTGTTCAGAACCACCACTAAGACATCGTGCTGCAGAGCTTGTGTGCCTTGTGCATTCGTAATATGAGTAGGGGTAAAGCAGACCCCGTGGGTCAGAGATTACAGCAGCCTCCGTCCAGCAGTTCTTGGTATTCTTGGGCAACCCGGGTATGGCGTTGCCATGCTTCATGAGGTGTCTAGCCTTGCTCCGCTTCATGTGGCACGGTGTGTGGCCTTCTGCCATTGGGTATGGTGCCCATCACTGTCTATTGTTTTCGTGTGTGCGGCCGCAGGTGTGAAATCTACTGTGATGCGTCATTCTGCTGGGCAACTCAGTCTGGCAGTATTGGTGTAGTGGCTCCAGCCCTCAAAGTGTTCCAAGGGCGTCGTCTAGACGCTGTTCACTTCAGCACTATGAGTGAACTCTGTGCTATTTCAGTTGCGTTGGATGTGGCGTTGGACTTGACCTACCATCTTTTACGGTCTTCACAGATTCCCAGTCAGCAATTTGTCCCCTGGCACCCATCCATCCTGGCACTGTACCCGCCTCGCAGTACCCAGTGGAGGAGCGGTGTGCTCTTTGCAGTGCACGATTTGCATACTGCGGTAGCATGTGGTGACGGTGGTTGTAGTCAACTTAGAGAAACAAAACCGCGAAGAAGTTGGAGTGGAGAGTATGTAAATGGGGAGGGTTGGAGGATGAGCCGAGTGTCGAATACGGTGTTCTTGCATTGCAATAACTCTGTAGTGTTTTTTTTTTACTGTTTTCGGATGTTATTTGTGGTTGTCGTATCTAATTAAGAAGGGCACATAGCTTTGGGATACAGTCCCAATAAACAAATTAATTGCCGTTAACTCGTTGTGGGAACCAAAATGAAACGGTCTTGGTTTTCGCGTAAATCTTCCAAGTTTTAAACCATTGGGTGCGAAGTCGTAAGAAGTCAGAAGTTTTTAAGTCTGGGTGGCCGACATGACTGAATTGCGAGCTTTGGGAAGCCTGTTGAATTGTTTCCGCGATTCTTTGCCACAATATTCTTTTCGTTTGCTTTATTAGAATTTAAAAGCCCTAGAAGCTGTACATTCTGTCCTAGAAACTTAACTAACTATGCTTAAAATTAACATATTAGTGTGTCCAGACAACAACGACATCGCAACGAAACACCTCAATCACCCGGAGTCCCAGCGCATACCTGCCAATGCCGTCGCACAACGCCATGCTATGGCCACACAGTTCAAGTCCCACCCTTACTGCCAAATCTAACTACACTAGACGAAGAGGCCTAAAGCCACGCATGCACACGACCCCTTACAAACAACCAGTAGTGGGGCCACTTGGTAGAGGAGGAGCGGCTAACAGCATGTGGGGTAACACCTAAGACCTGGTGCAAACGGTCATCTGCACCACTGAGGACGAAGGAACGCCAGTCAACACACACAGGGCAGTCAAAAAGGAAATGGCAAACGGTCTCGGGGCTCCTGCCGCAAGGGCAGGTTTGGGTGTGCGTCCACCCAAGATGAAACACGTCCACCCGGAAATGGACATGACCAGTCCGCAGCCTGGAAATGAGGTCGGAGTCCATATGTTTAAGGCAGCCCAAGACCCTAGGCACAGCCACAGAGGGATGAACCTTAAACAGGCCCACCTGTCGTCCACAGCATAGTGAAGGCCCTGGAGACAACAGAATGCATGTCCACAAGGCTTACTGAAAAACTCACAATATTACGCCTCTCCTCATAACCGCGCCTGGCCTGGCTGTCTGCCGTCTCATTGCTGAAGATCCCGGAATGACCTGGGACCCAAGAAACAACAGATAGCCCAATCCAATCTCGTACACAGTGGGATGGGCCACAGACTATGCTTCAAGAAACCAATCCCAGCGAGAGAATCCGATAGGATGCCTTAAACATATGGACTCCGGCCTCATTTCCAGGCTGCGGACTGGTTATGTCCATCTCCGGGTGGACGTGTTTCATCTTGGGTGCTCGCACACCCAAACCTGGGAAGATGCAAGTCGGTACCAACATTAAAAGCCAGAGAAAAAGCAATGAGTTCCCCAACAAAGGCCGAGGGTAGTGCTTCTAGGACATACGAGCGCTAAATGCTTTATTTTTAAAAGGCAAAGCCGGTTTTTTGTTCAGTTATAAAGTTTGATTTAAGTTAGATGCTATATAGGACGCATGATCGAGTGTTAATAATTCAACAGAGCTCAAGAAGTTCGCATTTAGGAAACAACTAAGTCATTCCATCATATTGAAGAGCCCACTTTTAGGGCTTTGAGGGCCACAAAATTAATGACTTTGGATTTAAACTGTACGAAAGCAGACACCCGAGTCTTCATCAGTTCATTTACCGCAATATTAGCCCTCGACTGGCCGAAAGACACTTAATTGTTTAATTGTAATTGCTTAAATTGTCACCCTACTTTGGATTAAAGTTCTTAATCGGGTAGCAATGATATTC
This sequence comes from Lithobius niger, assembly GCA_023313725.1. Classification (NCBI taxonomy): domain Eukaryota; kingdom Metazoa; phylum Arthropoda; class Chilopoda; order Lithobiomorpha; family Lithobiidae; genus Lithobius; species Lithobius niger. The sequence goes on from JAHWFP010032106.1 coordinate 42,148, forward strand.
TCGTGCTCCTAAACTGTTACAGTGTAGTTGTAATTGTTTGATGGATTAAAGAATTTAGTCGAGTAGCAATGATATTCTCGTGCTCCTAAACTGTTAGTCTAGTTGTAATTGTTTGATGGATTAAAGAATTTAGTCGAGTAGCAATGATATTCTCGTGCTCCTAAACTGTTACAGTCTAGTTGTAATTGTTTGATGGATTAAAGATCTTAGTCGAGTAGCAATGATATTTTCGTGCTCCTAAACTGATACAGTCTAGTTGTAATTGTTTGATGGATTAAAGATCTCATTTGAGTAGCAATGATATTCTCGTGCTCCTAAACTGATACAGTCTAGTTGTAATTGTTTGATGGATTAAAGATCTTAGTCGAGTAGCAATGATATTCTCGTGCTCCTAAACTGTTACAGTCTAGTTGTAATTGTGTGATGGATTAAAGATCTCATTTGAGTAGCAATGATATTCTCGTGCTCCTAAACTGTTACAGTCTAGTTGTAATTGTTTGATGGATTAAGGATCTTATTGATGTGATAAATACATTGTATCAAAAAACAAAAACGAGCTCATTTGATGCTTAAGATAAGAATCGGAAGTCAAGACAGCAAAGGAAAAAAGATAAACTTTCCTGTCAGGTATCAGATACCGCAGTGTTGCTGTACTGTTTAGTCCACGTGAAACCTTACTGCTGTAGTCAAATGTTTTTACCATTTTTACTCTTGCACGCGATAGATTGGTCAGTTCTACTTGGCTAAATGACATAACTGGAAAATTTTAAAAACTAATCGTCTTAGTGTGCTTAGCACAGCTCTGCAGGTAATTCAGGGTTCGTGCGAGTTCTTGAAAACCTGAATTGTCCTGGAAAGTAATAATGAAATTCCACGCCTGGTAAAGTGCTTGAAAATCTTAAAAAATAGACGACGTGACTGAAGAACATTGAAAAATTTAGCTAAGAAAGTAGTCGCCTTACATTAAGCTTGCTTTGTTTGGGTATGAAATGTTTTGAAATTGGAGCTGTGGCTTTAATTGTATTTAGGTGTAAAATAGTAGGATACAGCAGTGCGGTTTCACGTGAACTAAACAGTACAGCAACAGAGCAGTGTCTGAAACCTTACAGGAAAGTTTATTTGTGTTTTTTTTTTTTTGCTATTTTAGCTTTCGATTAATTAAACCGTACCGTAAGCATCAAACGAGTTCGTTTTTGTTTCCTAATTCGTGCTACTTTGGCGTACCAAACAGTTTAGATTAGCTTGTTTTAACGTTTAGTATCTTTATCAATTACGGTTTGCTAGAGAGATACACTATGGTAAGGTGTCGCCTTATACACAAACCAGGTATGGAAACAAACCCTTTAATATTCAGTGTGCGTCTTGCAGCTGGCGTTTGCTGATTGGCATTGTTGCATAATAACAATGTTTAAAACAATGTAAAATAATCAATCTAGTTGTTTAGAGATCCTAACCCCTGAACCACTTGGCCGTATGGAAAGGACACATGTACAGCGCAATACCTGTAAAATGAGCTAAGAACCAGCTTTATAGGACAAATAGTTTGATCAGTACAGGGTTCATACTGACCTGGAAAGTGAGGGAAAATCAGGGATATGAAATATGGTCATGGAAAAAAATGAAAAATTGGTGAAAAGTCAGTGATAGTCAGGGATATTCGTTTTTAGAAAGAATTGTTTTTTTTTTAGAATCATTTTTCATGAACCGTTTTTTTCATTTTTAGAATTTCGGTCTTTGAATGACCGGTGGTCTCGTATAAGTTCCACTCGCTTTGCGACTTACTACTTTCTTGTCCATTAAAAAAAAAATGAGAAAAATTTTTAGCTGCCGTTCAGGTAGAGCTATAATTCCAGGCCTGCAGAGTCAGCAGTTGTGACTGTTTTATTGAAAAAAAAAAAAAAAGGCAGGGATATTTGAAGAAATAAGTCGGGAAAATCAGTGATAGTCAGGGATATTAATTTTCATATATGAGTATGAACCCTGCAGTAGGGAGTGTAATAGAAACGTGTCGTGCCAACAACAAGAACAACAAGCCAAAGACTAATTTCATAGTTTCAATTCGCGTTCAGATCTCAGATTTGCTTCGACGTAGAATATGCTTGTTGACTAATTCCAACAAAGCTTACATACCAAATTTGATCGAAAAATATTCAGACCGTGAAGATATTAGGCATCAAAATTTCGGCTTTAACGAGGGAGGTTGGGATCAAACCTTACACCAGAGAATATTACAAACAAAAGCCTCAAGTATGCAGTAAAAAAAGTTATATGATTGAAGTTTCACTTTACTTGTTAAAATGTAGGCTACACAGATAAAAAATTATAGGTTTTAAATTAAATAATCAAATATACAAGTAGTAGATATTACCAGGGATGAATTAATAAAGCATACGCAGCTTTCATTTCCTCCTCTTGTTCAAACAATGATTGGCGAATAAGTTGTTTTCGAAGCGTTCGAGTTACAACAATATTCCCGAGGGTACTGCCCGAAGAATTATTGTTGCAACCGAGAACGGCTTCGGAAACAACTTATACTCCAATCATTGTTGGGACAAAGAGGGTAAAATCAGACTTGTAAACCTACAGTGTTTAAACCACGTGCGGTTCCGATAGCCGATCCAAAGTAGTGTTGTCATTGATGTAATCTGTCATAGTTATCCTCGTAGATGTATTGTTGCTCAATTCCGAAGGGCTCTATCGGGCATCAAAGAAATGAGAAATTTCCCCATCAGTCCGACAACAACGATGATTTGGGTTCGTTTCGTAAAAAGAAAGATTTGCATTTATATTGTGTATAATCAATCAAAAAAAATCATCCAGACATTACAATCTGTAATGCTGATGAAAATATTTAAAATTTGATATTTTGTTATTTGTTCTTGAAAATGAGACGGAGCTGACTGGAAACGTCGCGCACATCCCATTTTATATGTATGATGCTAGAAAATGCACAACATACAAATAAAATGTGCGCGACATTTTGAGTCAGCTCCGTCTCATTTTCAAGAACAAATAACAAAATATCAAATTTAAAATGTTTTCATCAGCATTACAGATTGTAATGTTTGGATAATTTTTTTTTGATTTTCTGATGTTTTCAAGTCGTTCTGTAGTGCGTGGCATTTATACAGTGTGTCCATTTCCTATTTCCCCGATGCATAACACGTAAATTTCTTTCTTTCTTGGCTGTGTCCTTGGTCCGGTAACGGGATCCTTGTTTGAAACACTCTTGTCCTGGTGAATTTGTTGAAACCTTGGCTAAGTTGATCTTGTTAAACAAGAAACAAGAAACAAGAAACAAGAAACTCGTACCCTACGAGTATGTTAAAGAAGGAGCTGTTACTTGGGAAAATTTTAAGTCTAAGGGAAATGTTGAATCTAGGGGAATGTTGAATCTAGGTTTCCCTAAAAACTAGGCTTGCTACCATACTAGCATAGGTGCGGTCCCGGCAGCACGTCGAAGATAGGCTTGAAACAGTTATGGATCAACTGCGTTTCCGGCGTACGTGTATTTTAAGAAGGGAAATGTTGAATTTAGTTGGAAATATTCATTTAGTTAAAAATTTTAATTTTGTGGACATTGGTAGTTTTCGTATCGTAGTTCCTGCATCATTGCATTTTTACAAGCAGGCCGAGATATCGGTAGATAATGTTAAGATGTGGTTGTTCCCACACTTTTAAACAATGAAATATTAAGTTATTGCTATACTTGTACCCCTACTTTTTTTGTTTTCATTGTTACAAACTATTGCTCTGATCGACTCATCAGGCCAGCGTTCGTATGGACCATTGTTTGAAAGTGTGGTGATATGTGCCAACTGAAACCAATGCATTCTCAACTTACCGTCCTCCTTTTAAACAATGGACCATACAATCATTGTTAAAACATTGTTAAAAGTACCACGCATGTTAATTACTCTGAGCCAAGTCATTTAATGAAAATTTAAAGTGATTTGCATTTCTAAGTTGCAGGAAAAGGGTTCAGAAACACAATGATTTCATAAAAAACAAGCTAGCCTCCGGGGCTTCTGCTACCCCCCCCCCCCACCCACCCACTGCAGGAAACCCTTGTTAACCGTTTTATAAAATTTTATGTGGATTCGTATTGCATCGCTAAGTTAAAGGAACATGTTTCAAATTCAGGCCAGTTTCTTTAAGAAAATATTAGATTCCTGAGCCCCTGCCCCTTCCCTCCCACCGCAGCGGCTTTTCTCCAGAAACCTTTTTTTTACTTTTTATTTAAAATGAGTTTATGTGAAAATTTCATCTTGCAACTCGCTGAGTTACAAGAATGCGTTTCAAATTCATGCCGCTTTCTTTAAAAAATGATGTCTTCCGAGGTATCCCCTGCCTTTCAGGGGGCACTAGTTAAAAAAAGAATTGGGGAGAAAAATCTTTTCACGAATACGTGTGAAAATTGTATCTGATTTGCTGGAAAACGTTTCAAATTTACGCAGATTTATTAAAATCTACTAACTTCCGGAGATCGTCCCCTCCCCTTTCACCCAGTGCAAGGGGTTGTTGCGACAATAATTCGTCATCTTCATCACTAAATAAGTGAGATATCCCCAAATCCATTAGGCTATACAACCTGTTTTCTGGGAAGTGTTTCAATAGCAAAACTAGGGTGATACCTATTACTATCGGCCCTTCAAAGGAGTGATATCAACACACCAAAACATTCGCCAACTTAATCACACCGAATAATACTTTGGACGTTAAATGAAAACTTGAACATTGCTACCGAAAGTAGCAATGTTCTAGTTTTCATTTAACTTTCGAATTATTAAGCGGTGCGATTAACTTGGCGAATGTTTTGGTGTGTTGATATCACTCCTTTGAAGGGGCGAACCATTCGGAACTTGGCGGCCCCTTTTACCAGTTTTGGTTTTTGATATGATATCACTCCTTTTTTTTTAAATTGTGTATTGACTCAACTCCACTACCGTGCAGATGAGTAATAAAATGCCACGCCAACAAGAAATTGGTTTTCAACAATTTGCCACTACCTTTTGCCTATAGGCCGAACCATTCTCAACTTATTCACCTCTTTATCGGCTTTAGGTTTGGTTTTAATTTTTTGTAATTTGTTGTATTTAGTTAGTTTTGGCGTGTTGATATCACTCCTTTGAAGGGCCGAACCACTCTCAACTTGGTGCTTTTTGATTTGTTTTTACACTCTATTTTTCGTGAATTGGACGTGAATACAATTTGTTTGCAACGTTGTTTAGATTTATCGTGATACACTAGTGTGTGCCTAGGCGTGCCACACGTCAGTATACACGTTCTCATTGTCGGAACTTTGGCCGTCTAATGAGAGACGATAGCGACAATACTAACAATGGTTATAACAATATTTTCGTACTTACGCACCCTCCCACGCCATCCCTGTTACGCCCCAGGCTCCAAACCATAAAAGGTACGCAGTTCGTATTGTAGTACACCCATTCGTCCAATTTCATAGCTGGAAGCCTTCCCGTTGTTTCGGAATCGATGAATAATCACCCTATGGGATTTAACATGGGGATGAGCGGACTAACTAGCTAGCTAGCTAGTTAGTAACACATTTTCAACGTTATTGAGGGGCAGATTTTGCATTGAAAGCAGCATAGCTGGCATTCAGACACGAGTTAATTTTTGTCAGGTGGGTCATTGCTCTCGATTTCAACACAATTTAAGCTTTTGTACCGCATTATTATTTTTCCCCAAGTTCCTAAAATGTGCCCAACTATGCTTCAAGATATAAGACACTGACGCAATGGCGTCGCGCTACAATGGTTTACAACCTCGACAATTGACTTGATGTGATGTTTGTTGCCTAACTTGGGGCGACACACTAGCTTGTGTCTAGATTCCCACTTTTAATGAATGCTTTAATAATAGATATCAATCCTTTAACCTCGAACGCCGTGCAAGACAAGTTGGAGACAAGTTTAAATGTTTAAATGTTTAAGTGCGTTTTTGCTTTTACGAGCCAAAATTTCACAAGAGCACTTCAACAGATGCAATTTTTCGAATTGTATATTTGATTACTTAAATTGAAAAATCATAAATATTTATCTGTGTACATTTTAGCTAGTCAGTGAAGCTGCAATCATATAACCCTGTTTTTTACGGCATAATTATTTGACGTTTTTGTTTGTAGCCTGTGTTCTATACCTTTTTTTACGGCATGCAGTAATGATAATGCTTCCTCGTCACGTTTCCTCAAAGTGCGGGTGAATAATTGACGGCTCACCAGCACTGTTCGCATTTTTCTATTTTCCTGTATTTTTCAAAACCGGCTGGCGTTTTGCTCATTGGCATTGTTCCCTAATTACAACGTTTAAAACAATGTAAAACAATAAACGTGATCTGTAGAGTGTGATGATGTGCTTAAGAGCTTGTCTGTGGTTGCTTGGTTTGATGTAGTAGTTGTTTCGTTTAGAGTGGCCATGTAGCTACGGGCTGTGGCCCCCAATATATTTTCTTTCTCTCACCCGTAACTCCGGAATGGCTGGACCAATTGAAAAAGTAATCTCTTTGAGGATGAAGGAGAACGAAATTTCTGGCTTAAATCATGTTTCAGATTTCAGGTAGGTACAGTATTTTTTTTTTTCTGAAACGGTGGCAGAAGAAAAAAAAAAACAACAACAACAAGTGAAAATTAAAAAAAAATTAATTTCCTTGGGTCTTAGTCAACCGAAACAATTTAATTCTTGTGCGGTGAACCGGCTCAATTTTGAGCATTGCCGGCCTTTTTTGAAAGAAGAAATATCTGATAAAGGCAGGGGCAAATCAGGGCATTGGACCGGGAAACCTCCGATCATCGTATACAGTCCAAAAGACTGTCTAGAATTGGCAAGAATAAGTTCCTGTAGCTGTTGAAGGAGCATGGTAGCCTCTCAGGCTACCCTGGCCGGCAGTCCTGGCAGGGACTTTGCCAAGGCACCCTTTCCAGGGGTCGACCAGATCCGCACCTCCGGCAACCAGGCTGCGCTCTGTCACTGCTCAGTCACGATGGCCGCCAAATTTTGTCAAACTTTGACCGCCAAAGTTGTCAAATTTATGTGTGGATTCGTACTTTTACTATGGCAGAGAATTGCACAATTTTTGGTATAAATACTACGTCCATCTTTATCTACTATCTGCCAAGTTTTGTTGAAAAATATCGAATAGGAACGGAGATATCAATTTTTTAGTTTTGCCGGTCTGAGGACTTCAATCATACATATACGCGGCGTGATGTGATGAGTACGATATAGAATTTATCAACCTCATTTTTTCCCCGTCAGGCCGTGACTTCCTGTTTAAATGTGTGTATGTTACATTTGCTGCTATCAGTGAACGCTAATAATTAAATAGATAGTGTCTTCCTACATCCCATTTCATTTGTTTTGTAGTTTTAGGAAGTTTCATCCCCCACGAAATATTGCTGGTTTTTATACATATGGCACAACCTGCTCTTCCTTCCTCGTTTTCAGCTGAACTAATCCAGGAAAATTCTATACGTTTTGTATTTGCGAAGACCTGCGCACCTGTCTGTAACAGTTATTTGAGAGATTAAATATATATAATTGACGTGTAAATCTGCAACAGATTTGTTCATGCTACAAGTGGGATTGTTGCAGGCTGCGTAGCAAGGTATGGTCAGTTTTGCGGCTCCAAGTGTCGAATTAGGCCTAGTTGCCCTAGCAGCTAGCGGCCTGTTTGTGAATTGGCTAGCTAGCACTTCCGGAAGTGAAGTGTATTATATGAAAGCAAAACTACTGGATGAATTAAAGAAGATGGGAATAACGGATCCAAAGGTAAAAAAAAAAAATAACTGGTATCGTACGAAAAAACTTGGTAATAGTAAAGTTTAGCGATTTGTTGATTTGCTTTTTTAAAGCCTTGGCCCAAAGCCACTCGCCCTACTACAACAACTAATCACTACCAACATATAATCTAGACCAAATAGAGCAGTGCCACGACGTAGTATTATAGTATATAACTCTATGCTGGAGCCTTAATGGGTTAGCTGCAAGGGGCACTGCAGAGAGAAACAGAAGGGCGTCATACTGAAGCCGATGCTGTGATGAGTGATTTCTTAGACCTAAAACGCGGGATTTTTGTTTTTGGAGAAAACAACGTTATTTTAAGCCCAAGAAATCCGCTCTTCCGTTGTTTTTCCCTCCATTTTTATGTAGTGCACCTTGTAGTTATGCCCTCCAAAACCCATACTGGTGCCAATATGGCGGTTGTCACTGCTCTATAGGGCAGTGACACGACGTAGTATTATAGTATATAACTCTATGCTGGAGCCTTAATGGGTTAGCTGCAAGGGGCACTAAGGAGAAAAACAGAAGGGCGTCATACTGAAGCCGATACTGTGAAGAGTGATTTCTTAGACCTAAAACGCGCGATTTTGTTGTTGGAGAAAACAACGTTATTTTAAGCCTAAGAAATCTGCTCTTCTTGTTTTTCCCTCCATTTTTATGTAGTTATGCCCTCCAAAACCCATTCTGATGCCAATCTGGTGTCAATATGGCGGTAAATGTCACTGCTCTATAGGGCAGTGACACAACGTAGTATTATAGTACATAACTCTATGCTGGAGCCTTAATGGGTTAGCTGCAAGGGGCACTGAGGAGTAAAACAGAAGGGCGTCATACTGAAGCCGATGCTGTGAAGAGTGATTTCTTAGACCTAAAACGAGCGATTTTTGGTGTTGGAGAAAACAACGTTATTTTAAGCCTAAGAAATCCGCTCTTCCGTTGTTTTTCCCTCCATTTTTATGTAGTGCATCTTGTAGTTATGCCCTCCAAAACCCATGATACTGGTGCCAATATGGCGGCAAATGTCACTGCTCTGTAGTCTACTGCAAATCCGCACAAAAGCTACACAAACACCACTCTAAACGACCTATATATGAAAACAATGTTTTCCAGTAGCAATTCTTACCGTGACGGAATAATGGATGTTTTAACTGTAGTTTGTTCACATTTCGTTTCTAGTTTTACGTTACAATCGTGTAAATTTGGTGTTTTACTTTCGTAATAGGGGGGTATTTATACGGAGCTCGCCATTGTTGTTACAAGCGCCAGCGCCGTAACGGGACCCGTATGACCAAGAGTAATTAATCGATGGTTGAAACTGCTGTGTCCAATAAATCACCTAATCAGAGAGCAGTAGTTTATTCTTTCTGCGGTTTTTTCTGTGTTATCAATGGTTAGGTTACGTTAGGTTAGGTTTGAATTTCACCAGGCGTGGTGAGGAGTATTATTAGGTTAGGTTAGCTAGGTTAGTTAGGTTAGGTTGGTTGCCTTGGTTCGTATTTCACCGTGCTGGTAAAGGAAATTTCACTATTGTGCTTCTCTCGTATACTGTTGTTGCAGCAGACGAATTTTCGCCTGCGAACGCTTACAATCGATTACTTCCGCCTGTCGCATCCCGCTATCGGCAGAGGAAAGATGGCGACTGGGTCGTTGCAGTCGTGCCGCTCGCGTAACAAGTGAAATATGTTTAAATCGCATATATTTTGGCGGCGAGAAGGCCATAAAACTAACAAATTGTTACTGTCGACTGTCAATGTTACGTCCAGGTAAGAATTGTTGAAAAAAAAAACCCGTTGTTTTCCTATGTAGGTCGCTAAACTTTAATGGGTAATTGTGTAGTTTAAGCGAACAACTCCAAATCACTAAATTTTTTTACTAATCGACGCATATCATCATCCTCTTGCCAAATCACATAAAAAAAACAGGGGAAAACGTGTTTTAAGGTGTAAAAAAACACATTGAAAACACGTAAAACGATAGTTACGATCGTGTTGAAGCGCTGGCCATATCGCAGGAGACAGAGTAACGAGAAAACCTGATTTGCATCGCAATGAAAGGAGACGGAAATTACCTAACCTAACAAACCTAACCTAACCTAACTAACCTAACTAACCTAACCTAAAAAAATAACAACAAAAAACGCAGACAGCATAGTTTGGAACATAACTTTCCGTTTTCGCGATGCCAACTTTTCGTGCTACTCTGAATCCCGGAACATGGCCGCCGCTTTACACGACCGGGCCCACCGTGTTACGTGGTTAAAAAACGTGTTTGGAGAGCTAAAAAACGAGTTTACATAGCCAAAAAAACATTTCCCCCCATTATTGTAACGTGAAATGAGAACAGGATGAAGATTTAGGACGGTACGTACCAAAATTGATCGACTTATCGTGGTTCGCTTAAACTACACAAATACCCTTTAATGTTCCAAAAAGTTCGTGCACAAGGAATGTTTTTAGGCACATTTCTTCCCTTTACTATAAAAGATTTACCATAATGACATTTCAGCTTCTGATTTACTTGATCTCTTGTTGAATGGCGATCCTATAAACATTCACGCTTTCAAAATTCAATGCAGATGCTACGAGGCCTTTTTTTTTCGTATTTAGGTACGGTCTTGGTTAATTGCTTCTACTCGTCACATTAATCGTAGGCCATCACATTATAACTTAATGCAAAAAAAAAACTACTAAAACATAGATGCAACATGTAAGTCTGCCTGTAAAGGAAATCCCTAACTTCAATGAAACAAGATAAACCTTCGCCAATGAGGTATTCGTTTTGTATATCCTCATTCGCTTATCCAAAACAATCATGATCCAAGTTGCTTCACAATATATTTAAATCCGTTACTGTTTCCACGATACTTGCATCAAATTAATGTGTAGCCTAAATTAGTTTACGATGACTGGAATGCAAGACGAATTCGTTGCTGTAAAAGGAAAGAACAAGTCAAATCATGTGCTAGGTTTTATGACGGTCGAAAATAAAGGTTAAAAAAATAAAAATGGTCTATTAAATTAAATACCCTAAATTGGACTGACTTGCGGTATGGCTACGTTGTTTTGTGATCATCGTGATCACCATTGTGGTCATCGTGGCTGAGTGGTGAGAGAGCGCAGAGCCTGGTTGCTGGAAGTTTGCGGATCTGGTTGAACCCATGGGAAGGGGATCTGGGCAAAGTCCCCCGCCAGGACTGCCGGCCAGGGTAGCGTGATAGGCTACCATGCTCCTTCAGTGGACATTGGAACTATTCTGGCCAATTCTTGACAAGCTTTCGCTACGGTAATCGGAGGCTTCCGGTTCAAATCCACGGGTTGGCTCCTCCCTTTACCAGGTAGGCTATTTCTTCTTCTTAAAGAGTCTGGTAATGTTCAAAATTGAGCCGGTTCAGCCACGCGAGCATTAACTTGCTTCAGCTGACTTAAGGCTCAAAGAAATTAATTTAAAAAAAGAACAAAAAAAACTATGCTGACTTTTGCGATTTTGAAATGGTTTCTCAATAATGTTCCTAGCAACTCCCCCCCACCCCTCCTTCTTTAGTGGGAGTGCTAGAGGGCATCAACTTCGATTACGGATTTCTTATTTCGCCCTTGAGAGGTCGCCACCATTTTTTCACTAACAGAATCAGAAATTTCTGGAATGAGCTCGAATGTCAAATCCTATTCAGCTCAACATATTTCAGCGCCGTTTCGACACTCACTTCTCACTATTATAATTATTTTTTCCTGGGTTGGGTAGAAAAAATAATTATAATCCACCTATCAACCTATCCAGCTTGGCACCTATCCAAGCTGGACATCAATGTCCAGCTTGGATAGGTGCTTTGTTCTTTTTCTGTTTCTATGTCAATTTTCAGAAGTGAATTGTGATTGCTTTGTGATTGGCGAATATAAGAGTACAAAATTAATACCCTGTAGAAATGCGTTACGTGGGTTTTTCTTGTTTGTATGATTTTAGGAATTTAGTTTTTCCTAAAGCATTACATCCTGCCTGCTTCGGTTAAGATGTAACCTTCTGCATTAATATCACTGGTTTTTAGAAGGCTAGTAAATTGTTTTTGAAAGCTACCAAGATAATTTATTAGGCTAATAAACTCGTCGATTTTTGAACTCGATATAAATTTTATAGAATGCAAAAAATGAATGTAGTAAATTAATGAATGCAAAAAATGAATGTAGTAAATTAATGAATGCAGTAAATGAATGTTTTGAAAGCTGGTCGAATAAATGTATTAAGCTAGTAAAATATAATTCTGGTGGGGAACCGGATTAATTTTAAATTAATTTTGAATTTAATAGTAAAGAGTTAAGGATGAACTTGACTGCGTTTGGTTAATTTATTTAGCCTTGTGAATTTAAATGGCTTGTTCCAGTTTGTGTTAAGAAGGGATTTAACTTGATGGAATTAATTTTTTTTCCATTGTCGATTACGGAATTGCCAATTTCGAGACCCCTAGTGGTTTGTTCAAGCGATTCGATAATGAGCTTGACTCTTGGGATAAATATAGCAGAGAAGGGAAGGCTAATCTTACAGCACAAAAAAGTTCAAAGACGAGACAGAGCACTATCGAGTTATGGCAGCACAATGCTTTGAAACATTGCCTGTACTAGGGGATACGTTAGCAAAAACTACAACTATATAAGGATACTGTACTTTCTAAAGTTATGAAGTATGCTAAACGTGGATGGCCTGAAAGTGTTAGAGATCCAGAGATTAACCTTATTTTATACGTTGCAATGAAATCTCTATTGTTTGTGATTGTATTAATTGGGGGGTCGTTAGCAGTAGTGCCAGCTCAGTTTCATAGGCAAGTTCTTAAAGATTTGCACATTGGACACTGGAATTGTGAAAATCAAATGTTTGGCTAGATCCAAATGTTGGTGGTCTAGAATAGACGACCAACTGGTAAAAGGTGAAAGTATCTGACGCGTGTCACCAAAATAAAGACGAAAACCGGCTGCGCCCAAACATAACTGGGAATAACCCGTAAAGCCGAATGAACGCATCCACACAGATTTCTGTGAGTCACTAGACGGACATATGTTATTGTTGATGCCTACTCGAAGTTTCCATTTGTAAAAAATAATGAAGGCTACAATTTCCAAAAAAGTTACAGAAATTTTTGAGGATTATACGTAAAAAATTTGGGTTAATTTCTAGTTAAGTTATGGATAATGGACCTCAGTGGATGAGCCACGAGTTTAAGCATTTTTTGAAAGCTAATGGCATCCGTCACCTTACGGGTCCCCCGTACGCCGCGTTCAGTAACAGGCAAGCCGAAATCTTTGTCCGAAACTTTAAGAAAGCCTATAAAGCTGAGCGGGCAGAGGGTACTTCAATAAGACAAGCAGTGAATAATTATTTAATTTCTGCTTGCTACAATCACCCCAAACTCTACAACGCAGCAAACACCAAGTAAACCTTTCTTGGGCCGAAAAACTAAATCTAAACTAGATTTAGTGTATGAAAAACAGTTTGACCAAATTAAACATTTATTGCATAAAGCTTCTTTCAAGTTAAATGAGAACTTCTTGGTTTGGGCAAGAAATTACTCCAATATTGAAGGTCCAAAGTGGGTGCCAGGGAGGATTGTTAAAGAGCTTGGCCATTCACAGTTCGAAATCAGAACCGAGCAAGGATTGACAATGAGGCATCATTCTGGGCAACTTTGGCACGGTATTGACAAATCGCCTGATAGCAAACAACCAATCAAAAGTCATAAACGTAGATCAGGTGGTTACTTCCCTGAACCGGCAAATCACATAGCAACTGATTGGGTGCTGCAACTCCCAAGCAGAATTGATCACCCAATCAGAAAGTGTCACCTTTAACAGGAAGTCACAATACCTCGGCGACAGGAAGCACGTTGTGAATGATGTCATCTAGCTCTAGTACAAGGCACCTCCATGAATCAACTTAACGAAACTAACGCAGCCCCAACCCAAATTGCTACTGCACCGGTTTTTTTTTTTTGGGGGGGGGGGAGTGGTGGTGCTGACAAAAAGAAGAAGCCTAAGCATGTTGTTAGCTTCACTGCTTTGGCGCAGCCTACAGTTGGCAAAGGCCGGCCAAAATGGTCAAGCGTGAAACCAGCTAAACTAAACTTGTAAACATGATTATTAAAGTGAATAATCAACTCTGTATTTTTTATTTTATTTTACACTAGCAACAATAATATTTTTGTGTGAAATTGCCCCACTTAGATTTTAACCTAACTTGGATACATTTTGATCAAAACATCGTTCTCTCTGCTCTTAAATCCCTTAAGCCTAGTAGGTCCGCGGTCCGGCCGGGTTCTCGGCTTTTAAATGGGACAGTAACTGGATTACATGCCACTCCCGCTCTCTCTTCATCGAACCATAGTGCAAAATGTAATTCCGTATATACCCAACAACCTTCCAAAACCATCCCGACCCCTAACCCTAATTTGTTAACTAGAAATCTTTCGTGCATCCTTTTGAACGCACGGAGTCTTGTGGCAAATTTGGCTGATTTCCATGTTCTTTTGTCGAGTGACTAATACGATATTTATTTTATTACAGAAACATGGCTAAACGACTCTGTCACTGATGCAATGGTGCTTAATGGCCTCTCTTATGAGCTAATTCGAAGGGACAGGGGCAGCAGAGCGGGTGGAATCGCAGTAATCTATACAGAAAAGGACTGTGTATTACCACAAGTTTTGTTTCTGACGAGGCTGAGGCAATGGCTGTTCAACTTACATTTTCTAAACTCAACTTTATCGTGTGCTATATCCCTAACGGTTACTGTGAGGATCAAATTGAGAAAATGGCAGCATTTATAAAGTCTGCAACGGTCCCGGACTATTCAAATATTACAGTTGGCGATTTAAATCTGTCAAGTGTAGACTGGACAGTCGTTTCCTCACCAGACCGGATACAAAACAAATTCCTTAATTTAATCTCGGATTGTGGCTACACCCAGTTAGTTTTGGAACCTACTAGAGGAGCGAACATTCTTGACGTAATCCTCACCGATGATGACCGTGCGATATTTGATGTGAATCTTATGGCAGAATTGGGCATGAGTGACCATAACATGGTTTCGTTCAAGCTTCACCAGAAGCTCTCTATCTTTGAGGATAACTCTACGCTTTATATCAATTTTCATTTACTTCGAAACTTGTTAGAAGGCCTATATTGGGAAAGTGAACTGCGCGATTTTTCGCGGCAAATGAAGCCTGGTATCCCTTCGTAAACATCATTCGTGATTTTACAGTGGAATGCACCAAAACATTCAAGAATACAACAAAAAATGGGACAGTGAACTCCAAAGAACTGGCATAACTTTTGGAAAAAAAAAACTGAAGGCCTGGCATTGCTATATCTCTAATCGCACTTCGGAAAATAGGCATAATTATTCTGATTGTAAAAAAAATTATTCGAAATGTTTGAAGGAACTTTTCCAGTTGAGGGAAAAAGAAATTTTAACGGAGGGAAGTCTATCGGCTTTATTTCGCTTTTATCGTCAGAAAACTAAATCTTCAAGAACCATTCCACCCTTGAGGGTGAATGACACACTTTTAACAAATCCCATTGAGAGAGCAACGGCTTTAAATAAATTTCGAATTCTGCAAAAATGGAGTTGAAGACAATGAACAGCAACCGCCACGAATTACTTCAAGCATCAACGTGATCGATGAGCAATGCTCGTCACCGTCACACTGGAAGACATAATATCCATTTTGACACATTTGAAACCAAGCCATTCTCTCGGACCCGAGGGCTTTTCTGCATTTTTTTTTATAAACAAATTGGCACCCAAATTGCAGTTCCTTTGAAACAGATTTTTTCCCTTTCTTTCTCAACAGGCGTTATACCTTGCATCTGGTTAACGACCAATGTGGTACCTATTTTTAAGAAAGGTAACCCAGCGGATCCTAAGAATTACCGGTCTATTTCATTAACCTCCGTGCCATGTAAAGTAATGGAGGCTCTTATTCGAAAAGCAATGATGCAGCACATTGACCGGTTCAACATCATAAAGAGTGATCAATTTGGCTTTTTGCCAGGTCGCTCTGCAGTGCAACAACTGCTGATTGTTTTAGATAAATGGACCGAGGCATTATACCTTGGCATTAATACGGATATTATCCTGTTTGACTTTAAAAAAGCTTTCGAATCGGTGGTGCATTCAAAACTACTTTTAAAACTTAATTCTATGGATTTGACGGCAAATTACTGGAATGGATTGGAGCTTTCATTACCGGCCGTACACAACGAGTGGTGATCGCCCACGAGTTTTCGGATTTAACTAAAGTCATCAGTGGTATACCACAGGGATCTGTTCTCGGCCCATTGTTGTTCGTCCTCTTCCTCAATGATCTGACTTCTAACAACACGAAGGTGAATTAAGAAAAATTCGCTGATGACCTAAAGTTGCACTCCCCAATTATTTCGGAATTTGATAGTTTTCAGCTGCAATGGGGAAAATGATTCGGTGTATTCTTGGTCGGATGGATGGCAACTACCGCTCTCTGAGGACAAGTGCCAGAGCTTCTCTGTTGGAAATGCACCAAACTCCCTAAACTATTTGGTCGGTAATTCAACCCTGAAAGTTGGCACAAAAAATTTTAAGGACCTCGGAGTTTGGTTTCAAGCTGATCTTAAATTTTCTACACATTGTAATTACATCACATCGATGGCCAACCGCAGATACGCTATTGTCCATCGCTGTTTTACGTCTGGAAATCTAAATACCAAACTCTGGGCATTTAAGGTGTATGTCCGCCCAATTCTTGAATATGCTTGCCAAGTCTGGTCACCTAGCCTTTTAAAAGATATCGATCACATTGAATCGGTCCAGAGGCGGTTTACAAAATCGCTCCCGGGTTTGAGCAGAGAGTCCTACAGCAATTTTTAGAAATTCTAAAATTGGACACACTTGAACTGCGTTGATTAAAAGCCGATTTAATTCTAACCTACAAAATTCTACATTGCTTGTTGCCACTCGAGCTACCCTTCTTCGAGCTTTGTACTGAGACAAGAACTAGGGACCACCGATTTAAGCGTATGATTCCCAAATTTAATCTAAATTGGATGAAATCCTTTTTTTGCCGTGAGAGTCGCTCCTGTGTGGAATTCCTTAAGTGACAGCATTGTCTCGGCCTCGTCATTAAAGAGCTTTAAAAGATTGTTGAACGGGTGTTGCTTGAAGGCACACCTACTCCGTCCGGATAACTGTCCATGAAAGATTCTTATCCGCTTCTTTTCCCACCTTAACCAATTCGAAATCCTTACAACGTTGGCGTCTTTTGATGTCATGTTTAATGGTACCTTGCATTAGTGAGTATGGTTTTTCCAGTTGACAACGTATCCTATGATACTAATGTTTTTAAAACATGATTTTTATCTTTTGATGTTGTGTTTTATGGCCCGTTGCAGTGAGTATGGTTTATACAGTTGACGATGTATCCTACGATACTGAGACGTGATTTTTAACGATGTGCCCTCTCTTTGTTAACTTACGGTAAGGTGTTAGTGGTCCCTCGGGAATCCTTTCGTACCGTTTTGCTCATTTTACTGAGCAATAAACACATTATTGTTATTTTCTTCTAAAGAAAATTTCCTCCGAAATCTGCCATCCTTTATCAAAGTTGTTCACTTTAGTCTTTTAAACTGAGTGAAAAACCTAACACCTGGAGAGAGGCCATTGTCGTGCCAGTTTTTGAGATGGGTTCACCTTCGAACCCCTCAACCTATGGACCGATAGCACTAACCTGTGTTGGTTGTAAGGTTATGGAATCAGTTATTCGTGACTACCTACTACGTTACTTGGAGGATTTCTCCATTATCAGCCGTTACCAATACGGTTTTCTCCCTTGTATTTCTGCTACCCACCAGCTCTTGTAATACATTTTGGACCGGAGTACTTCTGCGTGGGACGTGTGGGCTTAGAATGATGGGGTATATTTTGACTTCAGGCAGGCATTCGAGTCAGTTGTTCACCGCAAACATCTACACTACAAAACCTGAAGGTTGTGGTATTGGCGGGCATCTTCTAAATTGGCTCGCCTCCTTTCTGCAGGATCGATCGCTGCAGGTAATCATCAAACAGACACTGTCTAGGAAGGTCAGTGTACTGAGCAATGTCCCGCAGGGATCAGTGCTTGGCCCTCCTATTTTCCTAATTTACCTTAATGACCTAACCTTAATGACAAATTTGCTGATGATATTAAAATCTAAGCTGAAATCTTGACACCTGGTCCTTCGGCTGCACTTGGAAAGGAAATTGATGAGGTTCTTCATTGGTCCCGTCTTTGGCAGTTGCCTCACTCCATCTTAAAATGCCAGACATTCCTTATTGGAGCCCCACATATCGGCTGCCGTTACATGATGGACGGAGAGGACCTCCATTTGGTGGAGGATATTAAGGACCTGGGTATTTGTTTCTCTTAGGACCTTAATTAATTGTAGAAAGATTAGTTCATTGACGTTCAGACGCTTGGCTGTTGTTAACAGATGTTTTACGTCTGGGGACATAAGTACGAAGATTTGGGCTTTCACAGTCTTTGTCCATCCAGTCCTCGTATATTTGACACCAGTTTGGTCCCCATATCTTGTTAAGGACAATGACCTAATTGGTTCGGTGCAGAGAAGATTTATATAGGGTTTCCCTGGCTTTCGTGAAATGGATCAAATGGAATGACTCACTTGAGCGGTACTGGAGCTTGAATTATGTAGACTAGTTTTGATCTCATTCTTACTTATAAAATATTGCGAAACCTGATTAAGGTGGATTTGCCTTTCTTTGACCTGGCACCCCTATTGCAGGTTACCAGGGAACATTTCTGGAAACTTGCGATCCAGGGTTCTAGGCTTGACTGCAGGAAACATTTTTTCTCTGAATGCGTCGTTCGTAAAAGCCTGGCATGCTCTGCATTTTGGGACTGTGTGCGCGAAAACTGAATCCAGCTTCCGGCGGTTGCTCCTGACAGAGGACCTTCGCCGTTTCCTCAGGATCGGTTCACAATCCTCCAACATTGTTCTTTACTCTACGTTCTCCTCAAATGTTATGGTATTATTGGCTCACACCCATTCCGGCAACCATCCACTTATTAGTGGTAAATTATATTATTATAATATTATTATTACTTTAACACAACAACTGATAACTTGAGTAACAGGGGTAAGTTGATTGTAATGTTTTGTCACCCAGTTACTCGTGTGCCCAATTGAGGGCACCATTATAAATTGTTTCGGAGGTCGGAAACATGTTGCGTCTCACGTTGAGTGAGTTTAGGGCCCGGTTTTAAATTCTATCGAGGCGATAAACATGTTTTCGTCCATCCTTGTTTGTGTGCCCGTTTAGTGAAATTAATTTATGCTTTTGTTATATGTTTTCATATTCGACCAACTGCTGCAAGGCTAACAAGGGCAGCAAAATTGCAGAACAAGGCAACAAGCGACATCATAAGTCAAAAGATGTCAAACCCAAATAAGATGTTTATTTTCAAAACCTCAAAGAAATGATGTCATCGAGATCAAAGATGTCATCAACTGTAAGGTCATCTGAAGTTTCTACGATGATGTCATCGTCCAGATCCCTTAATTACAAAAATTCAAACCAGGAATTTTGCCTAAATTAGACACCAATCCAATTTTCTTTTTTTTAATGGGGGCATTGTAGTGTATGTGCTACAATGTCCTGCGTCATAAGTACACTGCACGTTGTGACGTCATTTACTACTGCTTAGTGGATGCGAACATCCCTATTATGGTATTAACTAGTGACTAGTTAGTCAGATGATATGTACCAGCCTATGTATATTATGCTGATTGCAGCTTAATAAATGTCTCTTCCCCTGTTACTCATGGCTATCATTCTTAGGTTGTAAGTAGGCTACTCGGCCACAAAGGCCTCTTTGCTACAGGTTGTATCTCGCATCAAATGTACCATATAGCTGAAATTAATACCCCGCTCATTGACGTATTTTGTAGTAGCCATGTCGACATATTCTTTGGTAGCAACGTCCTTCTCTGAAGGGGAAGCGTGGTCTGTGATTTTACCATGGAAATGACCATCGATCGATATTTTCATTCAATTCAACAGCAGATTGAAGTTTTTTCACATTGGGTCATTTAACTGCGATTATGTTACCGGGGGTCTACACCAATATCAAGATTACTTAAACGGTTGTTTTGCATGTTGTATCCGTCAGACTTTTGAATCGAGATATTCTTTAGTACCGCATCCGACACGAATTTTGAATCGATATACAGGGTGGCCCATAAAAAAAACGCTCCACCTGAAATTTTTCAGTCCAAAGTGTTTTTGAAGAGATTTTGAAAAAAAATGCAAAGGGGGACGGCTTTACTGGGTACGAAATGCTATTCTGATTCCGAAAAACTGAGTCCCATATTTTGAAATTTGTAAACAAAAAACCAACTTTCCAACTGTCATTCGGTGCAGTGACGATGCTATACAGAAAATGTTTAGAACATCCACTGAGCATCAGAATTCCTTTAGCGTAAACTGGCTCGCATTTTGGTATTATGATATATAATGGCTTGGTGAATGAAACCAAGGATGTCCACAGATTGGGGCACTTGGAATTAGCCCCCCCCCCCCCTTTTTTTTTTGGGGCCGTTGGGGTGGATAAAATTACTAAAAAAATAGTAAAAAGTCGTTAAAACAAAGGCTTTCGAGGATTGCAATAGTAATTCAAAGGTCCCAAGCTCAACAAGGATAGTCATTACTATATTTCTGTTAGACACCTATTTTCTTTAGTCCTAAAGCAAGATCGTTTTAAGAGAGAAAGTTAGAGAAGTTAAAAGTAAGCTGGAGGTATTTTTTCCAACACCAGTCAGAACAGTACATGAAAAACGGTACGAGCGGATTAAAAATACTTTGCATAACGATTCGTAGGTCTGGGCAAGAAATTGCTCCCATACAAAAGGCAGAAAATGGGTGCCAGCGAAAATTAGCCAACAGCTGGGACATTCGCAGTTTGAGATTCGAACGGGACAAGGATTAACAATAAGGCGTCTCTTTGAACAACTCGTGGCTCGAGACGTTGAAAGGTCACCTGATACCATACAACCAATCAGTGGTGAAACAAGTATACTTCGGGCCCGTGTGCAAGTTGACCAAATGATCCCCCCCCCCCCCAACCAATACCCAATAGAAGAACAATTATTTATAACACATGTGAAAAAAATATTTTATTTCAGGGTAGGATTTGGCGAGCCCGTTCTAAATGACCATCGGCCCAACCAAGAAACACAACTGGGAGGAGGGAACTGGAACAATGCTGCAATAACAAACCAAACGAACCAAAAACGCACGCTATTTACGGAAAGCTACAACGAAACAACCAAAGAAACGCGATGAACAAAAACACCGCACGTGCACATCTGAATCAGTCCGTATTATTCGTGTTGGAACACTTAGCGCCAAGCCAACACCGTCTGGCGGCAGACAATTCTTCAAGCTGCTGTAGTAAGATAATATATTATTTCCTAACTCTATGGGCAGCTGCTGCTGCAAGGCCAACTGGGGTAGAAGCTTCACGGTGCATGCGATAATCAATTACGAAGGCTGTCTGCTGCCAATTCGTGGTGTAGCTAAACTAATTATTTTGTGTTTTTTTTTTATGTGGTGATTGTTGGCTTAATGGCTTTTTGTGGGTTTCTGGCTTTTTTGTTTAAATGCAATTCTGCATTCTGATTCTGTACTGTGCAGGGCCTCTCGTAAGCCAGGGCCCGTGTTCAGTAGAACACCCTGAGGGTCCGCCCCTACAACCAATTAAAAATCTAAAAGATGATCAGGTGGTTCCTACCCCGAGCCGGCCTATCACGTTGCAACTGATTTGGGTGATGCAACTAGCAAGGAGACTCAAACACCCAATCTGAAGTTTGGGTGGCAACCTACAAAAGGTAGTCAAATGATCAGGTCAGCGGAGGGAAGTAGTCCGTTGCCAATGTGTCACCTAGCCCTCCCCCGTAAAAACGTCGCTGATTGAGAGGCTACAGTCCCACAAATCTAACCTCAAAATTTAAGATGCAACTAATTCCCTTGTTCAGCCTTTCACCAAAACAGGACATAAACCAGATATTTCCGGAGCCAAAATTGTATTCCAAATTCCTGTACCTGTATCTCAATTTTGAAACAGTGCGCATTTCTGTTCATTCTGCCCCAGGTGCACAACCATACCCAACCCAACACCAATAAATTCAAAGATTACATTGAATTTTCTAAAGTTGACAAATTCCGACGGGTAGCCTTAGCAAACCCACACAAATACTGGATTCAGCTCATATAACTGGTAAATTCTTTTGGTGCTAGCACACATCGATAAGTCCCCTCTATTTGGAATGTTTTATAAATTTTTGTACGGTTCTCTCTGTTTTTAACATTTCTTAGGAAGTTCTGCGTTGTTAAGATGTACTTTTTTTTTGCAACTTGACTCAGGACTTTTTTGTGTTATTTGTTGTTTGATTTTACTTTAAGCGGTATTTATAAAGTTTAACCAAACCACTCCAAATCACTCAATAGTTTTACTAACCGACGTAGATCTTCATCTTCCCACATCACATTAAAAAAACCGGGGAGAAAAATGTGCTTTAAGTCGTAAAAAAAGAACATTGAAAACACGTAAAACGACAGTAGCAGAAAAACCTGATTTGCATCACATTGAAAGAAACGGAAATTATTTTTCTTCCTTATTTCTTTCCAAATTACGTGCCTACCGCGCTCGCTGCGGCTAAACACATAACAACCGAAACCTCAACCAAATACTTTACCACTTAGACTGAAGAAGCGCCGGCAACGCGAGAAAGGTACCATAGTTTGGAACACTACTCTCCGTTTTCTCAAAGTCACCTTTTCGTGCTTCTCTGTATCCCGGAACATGGCCGCCGCTTTACACGGCCGGGCCGACCGTTTTACGTGGTTTAAAAGCGTTTTGGGTTAGAGAACTACAAACGTGTTTAGAGAACTAAAAAAGCATTTCCCCCCATTTTTTAAACCTGAATTGTGAAGAGGATGAAGATCTGCGTCGGTGAATACTAAAATTGAGTAATTTTTCGTGGTTCGGTTAAACTGTATTACCCTTTAAGCTATGTACTCTGATAATGGCTCTGTAATGAACGGAAACGTCGAGTTTTAAGGTACGTTTGTGCACTTTCTGGATTCGTAATATCCTCCAGTACTTTTTAAGTTTCAGTACCTTAAAAGCCAATCAATGACCAGCAAATTTCAGACTTCAATTTTTGAACTGGTGGCATCCTTTAGACGCGATCTGTGAACTAAATTGCCTCCCTTTGACTGTAAATAAGAAGCGTTCTACGGACGTAAACTCGGCTAAACCATCGAGCCACTCATGATATCGCTAATAACCACCACGTTATTATAAAAAATAAGTTAGTTATCTTCTCTGGCTCTGTTTCCCGCAAATTACTTCAAGAAGACATCCAACGTGTTGCGTACTGGGCTACTACCAATTCCCTTCTTTTTCATACTGATAAATGTCACGTCCTTTACCTAGGGAATAATAATCCTCACTTTCCTTACTATCTTTCTGGCAAACCTATCACTCCTGTTACTAATCATCCTGATCTTGGGATCCTTATTGATAACGCTCTAAACTTCAATCTTCACACTGAAAATATCATCTCCAAAGTCTTTTGTAAAGCCCATTTTGTACTGAACCGTTTTTCCAACCTTACACCCTCCCTGTTTGCTATTTTATATAAACCTTTCTCCTCCCAGTCTTTGGTTACTGCTCCCAAATTTGTCGTCCCTACAATCTTTACTCACTTAATCGTCTTGAAAATTGCAAACGTCGCCTACCAAATGGTGTCACACTATTCGTTCCTTACTTTATTCGATCGCCTACGTAAACTTAGGCTTTCCTCCATTCACAGTGATCGTTTTCCTCGTGGCGACATATTTACCTATTATTAACAATATCCTTGATGTGGAACCTGTGTTTTCCCTCATTCTAAATTTCAACTTCACTCGTGGCCACCCTCTCCGTATTGCTGGCACTGTCTCTCGGACTAAACTACGCTTTCACTTTTTCACGGAAAGGGTTTTTCAACCTTAGAACTCCCTCCCTCAATCTATTGTTTGCGCTCCTTCACTCAACGCTTTCAAATCACGCTATGACGCTCTAGTTGCTTAACTTCTTGGTTTTTTTTGGGGGGGGGGGGGGGTGTGCTTCGTGCGCCGTCAATCTATATTTTTATTTCCATTTCTTAGCTGTACCTCACAGCTGATACATAAAAAAGTTAACTCATAGTGTCAGTGGATCACAGTACAATACTGTCTCGGTACGAATCAGTGGATCCATGAGTGGAGTTACAATAGGCCAAAGTAGGCTGGTGGCCAAAGTAGTGGTGTAGTGAGACGCCCACATTTCTCGACCCTCTTTTTAACTTGGCTGCGACTGAAATGGAAATTTCAGGAAACTCTATTCGCGCATTAAAACACCCAAAATGTATCAGAAAGATTGATGCTGCAAGTTCAAAGTAACTGAAAATTTCAAGATGCTACAGACATTCAAACCACCATATCTTGATGGGAAATTTAGATTTATTGCATAGTGGGATGAATATTTTTGTAATAATGATACTAAGCAACTTTTTTTGTTTACCATGGGTATTTTACGTTGCAGATCACCAACGATTTACTGATCGAATATTTCCAACTGACCAAAGATACACCGATCCAGCCATACGAACACTTTTTATGGACCGTGACATTTCCTCTTTACCAGATCCGTTACTACTTGTGCGAACGAAGAGCGTTGAAAATTACTTTGAAAAAGGCTTCCGACATGATGAAAGCCGCTGATGCATCTTGCATGGAGGAACCGAAAGTAATTTAAAAAAAAAAAAAACAATGATTTCAAAGTGTGTGTATATACGTACGACAAAATAAAGCGCTCATTCTTACAAAGTGTTGATATTTTTATTGTTTTTATTGCTAGTAGCCTATACAATTTCTCTGCTTTGTGTACTGTATATATGTATCATTTATTGTTGTATGACCTTTTTTATGGAGTAATTTAAGGTGGTAACGTAACAGACATTACGAGGTCAGAACACAGTAACGATGAATGAAGACAAGACAGAGTATGAGGTTGCATCTTGGGTTATAGGGGAGACGGAGGAACTCAAATAATGTGGTGGACTCGAGTGGACTCAACTAGCACAGATAATGCCTCATTCTGGATAATTCAAAGCTAGATTTTTCCGTGGCATTTCGCCCCTTCGAGTCTCTTCACCATCTTGGGTCCGGTATTTGTGGGCAGGAGCGCTAAGTATATATATATATACATATATATATATATATATATATATATATATATATATATATATATATATCATTAATAAAAACGAATTGCACTGTTGTAAAACGGCCACCCGACCCAGACGGACACCAGTCTAATAATAACAGTAACAATGCTGCGTTGATTGTCAACAACACCCGGCCACCCGTCTAATAATAACAGCATTCGATTATTATAACGGCATGATTGTTGCCAATAAACTGAAACGATGGATGAAACGATGCTTCAGTTCAGGTACATGCTTCTTAATATTAAACCGCTGGCTAAAGGTTCTGTCGTTGTAGACGATTAAAATTAAAGGAATTGTGAAACTCCCTTAAATATTGAAAGCACTTTACTTGCTGCCCGGAAGCAAGTAAAACAAAATAGCATACACAAACCCATGGTACAAACGCTTATTTATTTATTTACGGTGGCAATCCATATGAAAGTACATGGAGTCCGAGTCAGGTGAAGCGCTGATCGAGTGAGCGAAGTGAACGAAAATTAGCGTTTGTTAACCCGTGTGCGCGAACTAACAACGTAATTTTCAATGAATAAAACAATGCTGCTGGCTAAAGGTTCTGTCTTTTTACATGATTAAAATTAAAAGATTAGTGAAACTCGGTTAAATATGGAACAAAACGCGTTTGTTAGCTAGCGTGCTCAAAAATACATAGGCGGCGTATAGACGGCATACGCTTCTTTCACAACAAACACTTAACAGCGTAAATCATCCTAATGTTCCCAATGGTGCATCAAACACCACCCTTGCACAGCTAGTGTCGGTATAACTTCTCCTAAAATTTAGCATTTCATTAATTCCGTATGCAGTATTCTGTATTGAAATGTTATTAAAATCCTATACATTTCCAGAAAATCAAATGTGTACTGAACCACGTGTCATCCGAACGAAAATTCCTTGAATTTTGCCCATTCCCTATCCTGTGAGAGTGGGCCGAATTGTTGCGTCATACCATTCCTCACTCAAAGGAATTGCTGAAATATTACATCTGTGACCAATAATGGTGCTCTTCCGTGACGTCACTGAACAGGTATAGTGCATCACAGGACAGTCTGTTGAACCCTTTTTCCCAACTTGTTAAATAGCCAAAGGAGTTAATTTGGGAGAGGGCGAAAATATTTGCACTTTCGCCGAGAATTTGTCGCACCATCATTCCACAATTGCCGCCTCCCGCAAACCTTGCCTGCAACCCAAGGTAAATGGAATCATTTATTACAACTGCAAAACAACCACGGGCGAAACAAACACCCGGGCGAAGCCGGATACGACTGCTAGTAAAGTATAAAACGCACTAAAACCTTAATACGCCGCTGAAATCATCACACTTTTATATGAATGCAAGCACAGAAATGATAACACATAACTGCTTCACACGTTTCATTGTTAACCAGTTAACCTAATGCATCCGACACGTATGCAGAGCAGATACTGGAGCAGAAACTCGGTAAGAGAAGGACAACATACACTCGTTATTCATGTCGCACTGCATATAACATCGCTTTTACGCCTGAATAACCAAAAAGTAAAAATAAAACCAAACACAGCATTTTTCTCCTATAGAACTCCTCCCCTTCGGCTAAGGGGCACTGTTCGTGATAGGACTTCACTTCGTTTTTATTTATATGCCTTTTGTGTCTTAAACTGGACTTTTTTGTGTATATGGTAAACTATCATTGCTTCTATTAAAACCTTTTTTCCCTGTTATAGAATATAATTGTGTTTATTATAAACTTTTTTTCTTTTATTCAGAGTGTTTCTAAACCCTATGCAGATACTTTAAGAATGAGTTCCACCGTACATATGACGGTTAAAAAGTCCTATAAACATGTGTCCGGAAATGCTTCCTAAGGGCACTGCGGTCCCTCGAAGGTGGCCCCTAAAACCTCGTCCCAACCTAATATTTCGGAAACCGTTTGAGCCACATCAATAAACCTTGGTATGTGAAGTAATATAGTAATAACAACTATTATTCCACTGTATTAGTAGATTAAATACACCTAGGGTAGGGCAGAAATGAGGGGAAGAGGGGATTACCCCCTCCCCCCTTTGTGTTTATCATTCAACGTGTTTTTCAAGTTGTAATACCAGAAATGGATTCACCAGAAAGAGGTACACAAAACGACCCTCTTGTGGAAAACCCATAGGACCAAGCGGATTTAAAAGAAATGGAAAAATGGATTGACAGAAAATACTCCATAGCTCAATTTGAACGAACAAAACCTTGTTATACGTAATCCACAGGAACCAGTTGACCTTCACAGGCCAAAAGAGGTTATCAGTGAGTATGTTCATCACATGCTGTCAACCAGGACCGATTAACGGTCTCTGCCGCCCCTCCCTTCCCCCGGGCCCAGGGACAAACTTTATGCGAACGTCATGCACACCACAAACATCAAGGCTGACGTTGTCTCAGAGAGTTACAAACAAATTATGGAACACTACATTTAAATGAAATGTTCAAAATGTATTCCCCCAACCACAATGCATGCTTCCATGCGTCGTCTCATTGACTGCCGTACCCGTTAAAAGATACCAGGGGTATTTCGTACCGTTTCGAAACCAGTCACTATCCGCTCACGGAGTACCTCAACATTTGGAACTGGTTGTCTGCGGACGAGTGTCTTCAAATGCCCCCTAAGAAAGAAGTCAAGGGGGTTACAGTCTGGGGAACGTGCGGGCCAGGCAATGGGTCCACCGATTAAGGTAGATATTCCCCAAAATTCCCGAACAATAATGCGAAAGCGTGCAGGAGTACCGTCATGCATAAAATAGCCATGTTGCCTTACGTGCAGTGGCACCACCTCTAATAAACCGGGCAAATCATGTTGCAGGAAGTGTAGGTAGTTTTCACCATTCAGGATGTGCGGCAGGAAAATTGGCCCTATCAGATGATACCCCACTATTCCGCCCTATACATTCACAGAAAGTGTCTGCTGGAGTCTTGATTTCACAATTGCATGGGGAGTTTCATATGCCCAGATGTGATTATTAGGAAAGTTCATAATAGCATCTCTCGTAAACTGGACCTCATCTGTAAACAGAACCAAAGCATGAAAAGGGGGTTCCAAGCACACTGTTCTAATAGCCATGGGGAGAAATTCCAGTCTTGGTGCATGATCTCGGTCTACCAGTGCCTGCACCCACTGAATATGATATGGATGCAGTGTTCTCCAAACAGTCGCGGATGAAACCCCTACTTCAGCAGCAATTTGTCTTGTGCTTGTTGATGAAGTATGGTTGACCATATTCAGAATCTCCTCTTCGAGTTCTGGTGTCCGAATGGTCCGAATGGTCCTTCCACCATCAGTATTGGGATGGTGAACAGTGCCATGCTTCCTAAAGGTGATGCCCCACCGACTGCGTTTTCTCTCCGACTTCGGCACGGCTGCGTCGTTGTCATGGTAAACCCAGCCTGAGGGACGAGCAGAGGGCTCGCGTTGCGTATCCAGTACGTTTGAAAAATCCAAACGCATGCATCTGTCCTATGCGCTCGTTGCGACATGGCGTCGCCATGTAGTGTTCGGTTCGACTAACGAAGTTCGTTGGTATTGTTCCCTGTGCGATGCTACAAGTTAAGATTAGCACGCCATTACTAAAAATAAAAGCACAATGCCTGAACAATCGTCAGTTTGCACATTTGCAGCACGTAAACTTGCTTTTGGACACTCGCTCATTTTCTGGCTGAGCGGGGGTCGTGCTTTGTTGACCTTGAGCGTGGACGCAATCAGTGGGACAGTGATGTGCGTTTTTGATCCGCAGCAACAAACGGAGCCGTGACGGAATCGGAGATGCAACGCAATCAATGGGGCCAAGCCTAAAGTCGTCGATGCACGGATGTTAACGTGCGTCGGTCGGAAACGCGACGGTTTGGAAACCGAGCCTGGTAAAGACGTTGCGCTTCATAGGCATTACCATTTCCACTTTCATACATCAAATGAATATCGGCCATTTCCTCGCTACTGTATGCAGGCATTATACTACGAACTTGAAACGCACAAAGAACTGACAACAAAAGAACTCGGACTTGAATGAGTAGCACTTGAAAATCACACAAGGAACTCGAACCTAATAAACTCTGATTTTGAATGACTCGAACTTGAATCGCACAAAGAACTGACAACAAAAGAACTCGGACTTGAATGAGTAGCACTTGAATCGCACAAGGAAATCGAACCTAGTAAACTCTGATTTTGAATGACTGGAACTTGAATCGCTCAAAGAACTGACAACAAAGAAACTCAGACTTGAATGACTAGCACTTGAATCACACAAGGAAATCAAAACCAGTAAACTGAGATTCTCGGACGGAAATCATGCAAAATACTCATAACCAATAACCCCAGACTGAATGACTTGGAACGTAATCGTTTCTGGTATTATGACTTGAAAAGGACGATGAATGACAAACAGAAAGGGGGGGGGGGGAGATAAATCGCCCCACCCCCATTTCTGCTCCTCCCTAGGTGTATTTATTCTGCTAATACAGTGGAATAATAGTTGTTATTACTATTACTTAACATACCAAGGCTTATTGCTGTGGCTCAAACGGTTTCGAGATGTTAGATTGGGGCGGGGTTTTAGGGGCCACCTTCGAGTGGTCGCAGTTCCCTTAGGAAGCATTTCTGGACACATGTTGATGAGACTATTTAATCTTCATTTGTATGCTGGAAGTTATCCTTAAAGTTTCTACATACGGTTTAGAAACACCCTGTACCTGTTTCTCCCCCTTTCGTCTGCCTCTGTTGATATACGGTTATTTTTGTTACCCTTTTGATGCTGGCTTCCTCATTTAAAGCCTGCTGTTTGTTTATCACCTGACGAATCTGTACCATATTCCTAAGTTTCCATCCATAACGGCTCTTCATCATCACTAAAGGCTACTGGTGACATGACTTTTTCTTACCTTTTTCCAGTAACGCGTGTTGCA
This sequence comes from Lithobius niger, assembly GCA_023313725.1. Classification (NCBI taxonomy): domain Eukaryota; kingdom Metazoa; phylum Arthropoda; class Chilopoda; order Lithobiomorpha; family Lithobiidae; genus Lithobius; species Lithobius niger. Next base: position 72,195 of record JAHWFP010032106.1, read on the forward strand.
TTTGCCGAGAAACAACATTAACGTTTACTGTCGTGTCTCCACCCTTTTATTGTTGCAAAGTTCTGAACGATTTATCTGACAACAGCATGATGTTCGCATTCACCTTCAGTTTACCTATAGTCCTGCGTGTAAGCAGCAATTTTTTCAAGAAAACTGCACTTTGTGAGGATAACAGAATCTCCCGTGTACTTCATGTCCACACGCATGAGAAACTTTTAGGAAGGGGTGCCCCCTGAAATCTGTACAAAAAACAATATGGCGGCCTTTTTTGTTTTTAAAATGGCCACTATACAATACAAAAATTCAAAATCGTGCTAACGTATGTAAGTTTGGTGTCAGTTGCTAGGTTTTAAGGTCTGCCGAATTTAAAAAATGCTCTAAAAAGGTGCCAGGACTCCACACAACAAGCTATCCAAGATGGCGGCCAAAACGGTGGCAAAATTCAAGTGTTTTTCATAGTTTCAAAATATACTTATAGAGTTGGGAAGATATGAAATAGTGATCAAAAAAAGTGAGTTCGTTCAATATGAATAGTAACTATAAAAAACACCAGCTCAAATCCGCAGTGTAGTGTGTTTGTAATTAGGAGTTACGCTGCGCCTAATTCTCTATGCTGTAGCACTGCATTTTTCTTTAACTCACCATAAGTTACATCTTTAAAGTGATACGGTAGCAGTTATAATTAAAATAAATGGATATATATATTTTTAGATATCAGGTGGAGATGTATATTTTTTCAACATGGATAATTGAAACGATTTATTGATATAAGGAACTACGCTACTGCAATTTATCTACGTTGTAGTGATGTGCATTTTGAGCCTATTTACCACAAGTTAGATTAGATGAATTGAATAGATGTATGTTTTCCAACAAGGGTAATTAAAACGATGTATTGTAATTAGGGGCTAAGCTACAGTAGTTTATCTACTGCACTGTGCTTTTTGCGTCTATTTATCACAAGTTACATCTTTAAACTGCTGCAGTAGCCGTTCTATTAAATGGATATAATTAGGCTTATATGAAAGATGTAGACTTATCTTTTCCAACAAGCGTAATTAAAATACATCCATTAATCATAATTAGAACTGCCACCGTATCATGTTAAAAATGCAACTTAGAGAAGATTGACGTAAGCATGGCGTTACAGCACAGATAAAACACTTATAGCTTATCTCCTAATCACGAAAACAGTTTTTATTACATATGTTGGACTATACATTTCGCCATCTTTCGTATAATCCTGATTACATCCATTTATCATCATCAGAACTGCCACCGTATCACTTTAAAGATGTAACATGTGGTGAATTGAAGAAGAAATCATGGATAACACCGTAGATAAACAGTTTTATCTTACCCCTAATTACATAATCCGTTTTAATTACCCTCATTCGAAAATACACCTCTCCATCGGTCATCTAAGCATAATAACATCCATTTATCTTAATTAGGACGGCTACTACAGCAGTTTAAAGATGTAACTTATGGTAAATAGACGCAAAAAGCACACCACTACAGTGGAGATAAACTGCCATAGCTTAGCTCCTAATTACAATAAAACGTTTTAATTAGCCTTGTTCCAAAATAAACTTTTCCATTTTTCATCTAAGCTTACTTACAGCTATTTATCTTAATTAGAACGGCTACTGCAGCAGTTTAAAGTTGTAACTTACGGTGTATTGGAAGAAAAATGCAGTGCTACAGTATAGAAACAGCCACAACTTAGCTCCTAATTACGAACACACTACACTACAGATTATACCCGGTGTTTGCTAGTTACTAGTAATTGCAAATGAACTCACATTTTAAAGGAATAATTCAAATCTGCCTCTACCCTATCAGTAAATTTTAACGGGTGAGTATATTTTAACACATGAATTTTGCCCCATTTTGGCCGCCATTTTGGATATCTCATCGTGTATAAGTCCTGGGAATTATTTAGAGAATTTTTTTAAAATTTGGTACAACTTAAAACCTAGAAATCGGCACTAAACTTATAAACACAAGACTTTTCGAATTTTTGTATTGTACAGCGGCCATTTTAAGAACAAAATGGCTGCCAAGTTGATTTTTTTTGGATAGGTTTCAGGAGTTACTCCTTCCTAAAAGTTTATCATGGGTGTGGACATGAAGTACACCAGAGATGGTGTTATCCTCACAAAGTGCAGTTTTTTTTTTGTTTTTTTTTTTTGCTTACACCTAGGACTATAGTGGTTATACAGTGGTTGCGTATTGGTTTGTTTGCCGTAGTTTTGTTGTTGTTTATTGTTGTTTGTTGTGTTTGAATTTAGTTAAGTTGCATTCGGGTGTTTGAGGGTCAAGGCTGGCGAGTAAACAAATCTGAATCTGAATCGTTGTCGCCTACTGTTCATACAATTACTAACACATAAAAAAACTGCCTAAAGGCACGCGCGTCACGTCTTTCAAATAATCCAACCTTATTCCACTCTTCACGACTTCGTCTTATTGTTGGAAAAAGTTGATTACTTTAGGGCAAAATACTAGATTACTTATTGTTTTGGTTATTTACTTCCGTCTGCATGAGGAAGGTAGGATGGATCCAGCTATGATGCAATCCTGTTTATTGAGAAGGAAGGGACCAAAGGAAAGAAAGCATGCAAGTTTTTGTGCCTCTCCTCCCCTTATTAGTTGTACTACTAGGCATGATGTTTCTGCCATAGCTAAGGTTGATACGTGGTTGAACACAAACCAAATGTGGGAGCGAAAAATATCCGAACTGACGAACCAACATGAAAAACAAGAGAAGGCTAAACAACAGGCTTTGTTAAAGGTAAGAAGGCGGTTGCCCCAAACACTCCAATAATAATTACTTCTAAATATAGGTGGGTGAGAAATTGAGGTGGGGAAACAAAACTACAGCTTTTGAATTGTAACCTAAGTTATAGGAGTCCAACCTGACTGCATTTAACCTTTTCTTAGAGGAGAACATCGGAAAACCGATTAAGGAACGGAAGCCGTAGCCGCCACGCAATCGCTACGGAGTTTTATGTTTGAAACCAAGTTGTTTAGCTAGCATAGAGGTAAAGTCAATAGCACTGCTGCGAGAGAGGATTTCTTAGGCCTAAAAATGCGCGATTATTGTTTGATTTGTTCGCAGCTGCTGCAGTTTTCGAAGTGGAATCTTTTAGTGGTAATTATCTAGATTAGGGGCACCACGCCAAATCACTTAATTTTTGTACTAACCGACGCTACTCTTCATCCTAACACCATTTCGCATCAGAAAACCCGGGGAAAAAGGGTGTAAGGTTGTAAAAAAAAATTTCAAAAGACGGAAAATGCTAGTCACGTACGTGTTAAAAGCAGCGGCGGCGACAGCCATATTGTGAGGGGAGAAGGGTAGCCAGAAAACCCGATTTGCACCTAACTAAATTTTACGGAAACGTAACCTAACCAAACCTAACCTACCTAATCTAACTTAACCTAACTGACAACAACAAGAAAACCACACAAAACTGTCAATAACAAAACTACGAAAGAAAAATTAACGCAACGTTTGTTGTTGTGATTATTGGGTTTTCCGGCTACCCTGCTTACCGAATCAAACATCTCACAGTATAGGTGCCACCGCCGTATCTTTAGCGTATCTGTAACTAGCATTTTACGTCTTTTAAATAATTTTTGAGAGTTTATAGAAGTTTTCCCCGGAATTTGTGATGCGAAATGGTGTTAGGATGAAGAGTAGCGTCGGTTAGTACAAAAATTAAGTGATTTGGCGTGGTGCCCCTAGTCTAGATAATTACCCTTTTGGGTTCTTTTTTACAATATTCGCAGCAAAAGGTATTTAAACATTTTATCATCAGTTTTTGCTCGGCCGATGTCTGGCTAACTTTACTTACGTGCGAGTTTCGAACAAAACAACACATCTGACGAGCTAAATAAAAAAAAAGTAATGTTGTTTTGTCGATGTGGAGGGAGTTACGGTACCCGAACCACGCTAAATCACTCAATTTTGTTACTAACCGACACAGATTTTCATCCTCTTCCCATTTTACATTAAAAAACCGGGCGAAAATGTGTCATGTTGTGAAAATATAATTGAGACTGCGTACATCGATAAAACGACCGTGTTCCTGCCGGCCATCACGCAGGATCACGAAAACTTGATTTACATCACAATAAAAGAAGACGGAAATTTTTTTTTGAAAAGTAAATGATGCTACCTTGCTTGCGTGACCTAACCTAACTAAAAACAAACCCATATGAAACTGACGATAACAAAAAAAAAATAATAAAAATTGACCTATCGCTGAAAGGTAGCATAATTTGGAACATTACTATCCGTTTTCTCGAAATCACCTTTTCCTGCTACTTGGTATCCTGGAAGATAGGATACAGCCTTTTTAGAGCTGGTCCGTTATATGAACGAACGGTGGAGTCCAACTCTAAACTCATTAGGAAGGGAAGGTGGAGGAAAGCCACTGCTGTAATGGCAGTAGCACTACACCTTTTCCCTCACCAGCTTTCTACCTGCCTACCCTAATGTGGGGTCAGAGTTGGTTTCTCCCGTTGTTCTTATAACAGTCCAGCTCTAACACGGCAGGGACTTATCGTCTTAAAAGATTTTAAAACGTGTTTAAAGAACTCGAAAAAAAAGTTCCTCCCGGTATTATGGTAGTGAAATGGGAAGAGGATGAAGACCTACGTCGGTAAGTACCAAAATTGAGCGGTTTGACGTGGTTCGGATATATACTCTCCATGATAACCGGAATAATATTATTAACAAGGGTGACCGTTAAGGTTGATGTCCCATGATTGGTAGACGTAACACGTGAATCAGATCTCTGGCATGGCAATGCTGGTAGCTCCCTCCACCAAGATGGTTCACGATTAGTCACTAAGCAGGGGGTAGCTATATTACACCTTCTCCCATTCATCCTAATGATCCAATCCAGAATTTTGCTCAAGTCGTATCTTTCTTGGTTGCTCTGGTGTCAGAAATGAAATTCCCTCCCAATAAAATGAGTTTTTCCGATATTCGACCGGTGTTATTGCGTTGTTCACAGCTAAGACCTTCGTGCGCCCTCTTTTAGAATATGCAACCCCCCGTGTGGTCCCCAGCTTTGCTGAAGGATGGTAATTTCGTGGAGTCGGTCCAGCGCAGTTTCACGAAAGGTCTGCCGGACTTGAGAAACCTATCTCCTGAAACACATTTGAGTGTTTGTGGGACTGGAAACATTTGAACTGCAAAGATTAAAATTTGACTTCCTTCTTACTTTTAAAATTGTACGTGTTTTTTTTTTCTGTTGATTTGCCATTCTTCGATCCTCGTTCTGCGTGTGACCCCCTCCCCCATTTCCCCCCAGTCTAGACTAAACGGCCGTACATTTTTTTTTTTTTGCGATCAGAGTGGTTCTTGCTCGGAATTCATTACCGGAGGATGCTCTGTCCGCACGGACCGTGTCATGCGAGCAGTAGCGGCGTACTGAACTATCTGCCCCTCGCCAACTTTATGAAAAGGAGGCATCGGCCAACCTACTACGGTTTTTTTTTGGATTGGTATTAGTGGCTAGCAGCCTATCCATTCACCTTCTGTGGAAAACTATTATTATTAAAACTTTGGTGGCATGCCGCCATTGCATCTTGAACGGATAGAATGGAAAATGCGACTGGTTGTGGCACGAATTTTGCAACTCGTAAATACAAAACTCGTAAACGGAATACAAAAACAAATTTGTTGTATTTATGTGTATCATATCAAAAAACAAAACTGGTGAAAGGGGCCGCCAAGTTCCGAACGGTTCGGCCCTTCAAAGGAGTGATATCAACACACCAAAACATTCGCCAAGTTAATCGCACCGCTTAATAGTTCGAAGATATGAAAACTAGAACATGGCTACTTTCGGAAGACCCATCGGGTATCCCATTGTCACATTTGCTCAGTGTAGTTGACGACATTGTCCCTGACTGCTTCTTATGCAAACCGTCCTAAAGTGAAGCCGAACCCTTAAAGAACAGAGGCTTAACCACCAGATTCGTTTTCGGTCTACACGTTCATAACCTATAAAGAGCGATCTGTTTTAGGCCAGTCTACCACCCTTCTCACCACTCTTTTGCGCAATGGTGGCCTCTTACGTGGAAAAAGGGAAAGCTTGGAATTGGATAAAGATCACTGCGTCCAGGAAGAGAAAATCGGTTCTTTCAACCATTTGGTGATGGCTCTGCCAACACTATGCCTTTTGAAACTTACGCTCAGTCTGAATTTCTGACCGCTGAAGCCAAAATGATTTTGGTACAGGAATGCAAATTTCCAAAAAGGTTGAGTCCAATACTCTGTTCTGAAACACAACGACAATATCTTAGGTCCTGGCCTTTGCGCTGCTTCTCAAACTGACGTCCTTAAAACACCGCAGCTAATGCTCTCTGAGAAAAACTTTATCTCGAATCGGTCCTGATCGCATTCAAACGTCTTTTCTCATCTCTTCTCTTCGAGACGTCTGTCATGTACGACGGTGAAGTTTTCGAATTCCAATACCTACCTTTCGGCCTGGACGTAGATCCAAGTATCTTCACGCTGGTTTTATTTTTTAAACGAATTGTAGTTTTTCTACACCAAACCCAAATTCCCGCAAGTGCTTACCTAACAACTTTTTGTCGAGAATCTGCATTTCATGACAAGTCTTCTCGGCCGGTTAGGGTTTGGCATAAACTGAAAGAAATCAAGACTAGTCCCAGCTCAAGAATTCGGTTTCCTAGGAGTTTTGTTCAGCCTATCATCAGAGCCAGAGCAAGGCGTTTGAGAGCGCCTGGGGCCAGTAGCTCATTGAGCGCTCGCTTTATCGTTATTATACAGCCGATTGCAACCTTAACCCTTCCTCTCCTACACGCCTCTTCCCAAATCTACCCAACTAAACCATCACGGTGCCACAGAGATAATGCCAACACACTGAAAAAAATACGAATCTGACATGAAGGGGTGAGATAGGTTGGTGTGAGACAAAACTATTTCTCTACATTTGAAGGATTACAATTGTATTTAGTGTATGTAGAGGTACCCTCTGACTGACAAGAAACCTCACAAGAACATCAATTTGATAACGAATACTTATTTTCGGGCCTGGAATTTGGCATTTGTTCACAATAAAAATTTTAAAACATTAAAAATAAGATTGAGCTAACACAAATTGTGGACTTCATACAGCCGCCATACTGGATGATTTTCCAACACGGCTGCTTTGTGAAGTCCACAATTTGTGGCAGCTCGTACTTTTTTTTTAGTGTTTTAACATTTTTATTGTGAACAAACCAAATATCGGGCCGAAAATTAAGTGTTCGTTGCCAAATTCATGTTCTTATGAGTTGTCTTGCCAGTCAGAGGGTGCCTTTATCATAAACTATTGCTGAAACTCACAAATTAATTTTTCAAGACCAATCGTAATTAGGCTAGGCTTCGACAAACTTTGAATTTTTTTGGAGGGGGGGGGGGCTTGCATTTTCGGCAGCCTTTCGGCCCCCTTGTTGCTCCGGCACTGCCTCTCATCTGCAACAGTGATGTCTTCAATAAATCAACTAGAAGACATGGCACTCTAAGCTTACACGGATGGCTACTATCACTGAACTCGTCAAAAGACAGGAATTCTTGAGGGAAAATCCATTAGAATCGTAAACAAAGCAATTAGGAATTCAACCAACAGAAATTATGAGAGCCACTGGGAGGAAATGGTTGCGTTGGTGTAATCAGCGGAAAGTCAATCCAATCGATCCCTCTTTACCCGAACTCTTGATTTCCTTCACTGACCTCTTCAAAGAAGGCTTAAAAGGATCGTCAATGCCTGTATACCGTTCAGCTTTAAAATCCGTTTTCAAAACTGCCGGAAAAACTAACCTCTTAGAAGATTTTCGAATCTCAATGTTAATAAAATCCTTAGAAGTAGAACGACCCGTAACCAGACGACTCTTTCCTCATGCCAATTTGTCAATTTAGTTTGTAATACAGTACAGTGTAATCAGCAGCTGGGAAATAACACAAATAAGAGCACAATGGATTTTTATTTTTATTTACCAAGACTTCTAACAAGACGGCTATCCTTTTTCCAGCAAACCCCAAGCATTCCTTTGCTCTGCCGACACTTTCTTAAGAATAGGGAGTTGTTTATTTGTACGCATGGCTACAATAATACGTCTTATTGACGTGTCGAAAAAATTGAGCTGCGAAATGGGTGATAGACGCGGCCTTTTTTTTTCCCCCGGCGTCTCTACATCACTTGCCCGGAAAAGCTATAGGTTTAACGCGCCTTGCATGAGACGTGTAGCAATTTAGCAAAACGTTACAACACTCCAGTAGCAGCCACTGCACACTTTCAGGATTGCGTGTTAGTTCTATACTCTCCAAATTCACTCACCCTGGATTCGAAATACTAGACGACGTTTTAAACAACTCCAGAGCTTGACTGTGTTAAGTTTTACCGCGCTTCGCTAACGGAGTCAAATTCGACGCCATGTCTGGGCTCGATTGAACTCGCTGTTGGCAAGGTGCACCTATCCTACTGGCAAAAAAGCGCGATATTTGACGAACGCCGAGTCATTCTTTCAGTGGCCGGACTCTAGATTTTCGTAAGCAATAGCAAGGAATAATTGTTGGCCCCAATTGGCTAAATTCCGTTTTCTATTGCTAATAACGAAAATATACATTACCTATACCCCCTTCCTCCCCTCTTGAGTCACCACCATGACAGATTGAGAGGAAAATAAAATGGCCACTTTCGCCTTTTGGCTCTTATATAGGACGGAAGTGCGCATTCATGCTTCGGGCTTACGAACTGGCTGGCTTTAGTCATTTTTCACTCTAGGGAAAAGAACATCCGAGAACAAGAATGTTAAATTTACAGGTAATGTATATTTAGCAATAGAAACGGAATTTAGCCGGTTTGGGCCGGCGTGATATACTCACTTATTTCCATGTGTTGTTTTTTTTGTTCTTTTTCTTGTTTTCATCTTCGCGGTGACGGAATTAATTTCGGTAGTATGGTATGGTAAATTATTCAGCGTTGCGTATTCCTGCAATGGTAATTCGGTTATTTTGGTATGGGATAAGAGCTTTTAAAACATGCTATTTTTTACTCGCAAAAAATTTGGCAAAATAAAATTGGCCCTGAGCTTAGATTTGTTGTTAAGAAAACTTCTTTAATTTTTCTGGTTATGGTGCGTTTTTTTTCGGAGTACATTCTTATCTAAACTACATTTAATAATGATGGGTCACATTAAAATTATTGTCTGACGTTGAATAACGTCTGTTTGCGAGCCTACACCAGAATGAAAGTGTTCGTCCCATTCGACATGTTTTCGTGTATGGTTTTTAGACGCTTTTAGCTCTAGTCATCTAAGAGATAGAACTATAAACCAAAATGTAATGAAATAATAAATAAAAGTTGATAAATAAAGTAAATAAATGGTACATGCGGCATAAAAAATATAGAAATCAATAAATTTATAATAGTGGGGTAGATAAACCTAAACTGAGGAAGTGAGGAATGCACCAAATTTGACAAGATGCTAATTTAGGCATACAGATGAAATCTGGATAAAGGACCAACTGTAACCGAACTCAAACAGGAAATGAAAAGCGGAAGTGCCTATTTTTATCCATGAGCCCAACCCATAAATAGCTTGACCAGTCCCATCTATGGGAACAAATGTTTAAAAATGTGGCACATCACGCCTTAATACTACTTTCACATTTCAGGGTACGACAGCCCGGGTGAAAGGTAACTTACGGCTTAAACAAAAGACAAAACATCAAATTTTGGAGGAAAAATTACGTTTGGCATTTTCTGCTAAACCGTTGCATTTACAAAAAATCGTATCTCTACATAATTAAAATAAATAGGATTTAAAGCTTTTTGTGTAAGCAGGCCAAACCATTGAACCCAGCAATTTTTTTAATGGGTTGAATGGTTTGGTCATTTTTGTGGTCATTTTTTTTGTGTCAGTAGAGGACAGAAATTTATCTAATGAAACGGGAAGATTTGTCCTCTTCTGGTTTTGAGGGGTGCTAACTAGAAAAGTTGCATTTAAAAAAAATTGTGGGTCGTCAGTTTTTTCTGGCCCACCCTCTACATATACATGAACATATATTCCGTGTGTCCAAGCGGTGTTTGCGAAAACTGCAAGCCCCTGTGGGTTAGGTTAGTATAGCTTTGTACCTAAATTCACGAATTTCCTATCGTGATTTTGAAATACAAGACAAATTTTAGCAAGAAATTTATTTGTTGTTGTTAGTGATATTGTTGGGTAGGTCAGTTGCCTTGGCCCGAGTTTCACCACGCAGGATGCAAGTATATCGCTGCGGAACAAGTTTTCTACCGGAGAGACGGTCAGTGCTTACGGTTTTTTTCGTTTCCGTTTACTGCAGTGCTCGGCCCTCCCAAGTGTTTTTTTTTCTTCCTGTTGTTCTTTTCAACTCCGCGATGATGGAATTACACTGCAATACAACGGTATGGTATTATTCAGCATTCCGTAATCCTGCAGTGGTAAATACGTCGTAAAAAAGAAATCAGTAAAATGTACTATAGTGTCCGTGGCCTATCTTGAGTTCGCTCCAGAACGAATACAGATAATCGATTGTATGTTTTCGATAGCAGAGCACCTTGTTGATATCCTAGATGGTTACAAAAACAATGGCGGCCGTCGATTTAAGCCGCTCCTTCCAGGAAGATGTAGCCGCTCGTAAAATACCTGCAGGACTCGAGATACGCTGCGCGCAAAATAATCAATATGTAAATGAGAGTTTAAATAAGGGTATATAAATAAAGGGTAAAAAAACAGGTAAATTGGGGCAAAGAATGGTACATGAGGGTTAATAAGAGTAAATAAATAACAGGAAAATGAAGTAAATAAAAGGTAAAACAGGAGCTATAAGGCGACATCGGTAAATAAAGCACATAAGGGGTAATAAGAATACATCAGGGTTCATATGGGTAAAAAAGTATCAATAAATAAAAGGTAAAATAAAAACGTTATTCATCAGCAAATTGGGAACCAAGGTTCCTTAGTTTATTTTATGTGTGTAATTAAAAATGATTGACTGCTGTTAACGGAATACACTCTGAATATGTTTCCGTTTGTTAAAAATTAATAATTGGGTTTGAAATCAAGACTGGTTACTAGTATATACGGGCTTCGTAACCAAAACGTATTGCTGTAAATTGGAATATGCCATCAACGATAATAATACCCTAGAAATAAGGGCGCGTTTATGCTGCCACTCGCCTTTGCATTCTCGCAGCTAGAACTCAATCGCGATGGCAAAGGTGACATTGCCATGGTAACAACGCTAAGTGGATTAGCTAAATCTGACATCGTTTGAGTAAATACTTGCAGTCTTATAATCCGTGCCAATAATATAAAGAATTCCTCAGGACGAAACAATTTTCCCAAACGCTTCTGAACTCTCGTTATTTGCTGTTTTCGTTTGCGAGGCGGCAGACATAAAAAGGCCGCCATGTTGGAATTTGAGGTGATTTCTAGCTTCTAGCTGCGAGAATGCAAAAGCGAGTCGTGGCGTAAACGTGCCCTTACACACTAAACCACCTTTACGCACTTGCGTTTCATTCGGTTGCCTGATCCTACTTAAAATGTAAAGTAACTTGGTGTAGCAGCGGTTTAAACTACAGCACGAGCGCAAAGATTAACGGCTAAGTAGCATGCATTTAGTTACGCTCTGTAATTGTTTCACACTTTGGCTCGAACTTGATTTTGTTTCATTTTACTGGATTTTCATTCAGAGAATGTTTCTTCAAGGCTGGTATAGTAAATATCTCCGTTTGTTTCTTTCAGTCTTGGACCGCACGTGTTTTTGTTCCCATAAAAGCCGCCATCACCCAGAAGCTGCAAGAAAAACAAATCGACAGACAGTCGTCGCAGTGGCACTTGTACCAAAAGTATGTAGAGTATTGTAACCATCCGTGGGCCAGCCTATCTGTTCAGTATGTGTCGCAAGACAGCGATTACGACCCGTACGTCTTGACCAGAGAATGCCATGGTGTTAAGGCATACCATCCACACCTCAAAGATCCACTCTCCTTGTGGGCTGACGAACACGCTGAAGAACGAACGATGCTAAGTCCGGACTGGCCCTTGGATCAACCGTAAGAACTTTTAAATATTGGTCAAAATTAGCTGTAAAGCACACAATTCTGGCCCAGCAGTTGAAAATTAAAGGTGTAAAGAGGTAATTATTACGGTACAGTCAACTATCGGTTTCGGTTTCTGCCTATACCTGCAGTAAAGCAACTTGTGTAAAATAATTTTATGAAAATCCGAAAACCGTTAGATTTAAAATTAAGTATGAGTTGTATTACATAATTGTATTTCAGATTTGTTTTTGGTGAAAATAAAGAAAACTGGGCACTACATTGTGTTTCTGGATCATTTTGCTTTTTTTAAGCCTTCCGAGACTTAAAAGTAGCGGCTTTGGCAGTTAGGTGTCCAGGTTTATATATCCACCAAAAACCAAAACTGGTAGAAGAGAAGCCGCCAAGTTTCCAAAAAGGGTCTGCCTTTTGAAAGTAGTATCATTCAATGAGGAAAAGGTCGCCAAGGTTAGTCCTGTTAGCAAAGTTAATCGCACCGACTAATAGTTCAAAAGTTCAATGAAAACTAGATTGTTACTCCCGGTAGCAATCGTCAAGTTTTCATTTAACGTCCAAAGTATTGTTCGGTGCGATTAACTTGGGCTAAGAGGATTAACCTTGGTGGCCTTTTCCTGGTTGAATGATATCACTACTTTCAGAGGCAGACCCTTTTTGGAAACTTGGCGACTTCTCTTTTACCAGCTATGGTTTTATGTGGATATCACACCCTTCATTGCACTGTGAATGTACAAAAGTTCACACGGTCTTATAGTAACATCTACATTTTTTTCTGGAGGAATTTTTAGTGTATAAATTTTCTCATTCATAATTTTCACATTTGCCATTGCCCAATTAGACGTTACAGAGCCTAATTGCCACGGTTTGGTTTATTTGTATGTGCATGCTTCACATGCTTAAGTTTGTTCAACCCCATTTTTGAATACACTGTGGCTAACAAACGCCGATTTTCGTTCGCATCGCTCGCTCAATCAGCGCATCCTCCTCGAGTTGTTCCACCCGAGGTTAATGTTAATTAGCAATAAAGCTGGAATTGCTCACTCAATCACAATCTCATTTGCTTGACTGATCTTCTACTCGGCGGCGCCTCACTGGCATGTATCTAAATTAGCTAGCAAACTTGGCACATTACAAAGACATACTTGATTGGACCCTGTGCTCACGATCTGCATTTTGTTTCCAACTCTTCTTGCAATGAAAGACTCCCAGTCTGTTTGAGGGATTTGTTTTTGTATTTTTGAGCAGGAACAATGATTTTATTCAGGGCCCTGGCCCGAAACCACGTGTTGGATAATGAACATTTGTCCGGGCCATGGCCCAAAGCCGTATGCCCTGCTACAAAGCTAACTTAACACTATACGACACACGCCGCCTCTCTGCAGCAACAATATATTCTTTCAATTAAGTATAACACGAATGTTACAATAATTTTCTATATGCGCGCCACTACAGGCCACATGCTTCATGCTTCCCCTATTTTAGACTATGCTTCCCAAAAGTTAGATATGCGAACTTTCCTTGACGAGCTATATACGTTAGTTATACCCTATAAGAATTAACATGGGAGCCCTGTCCTTAGCTACCTAGCTGTAGTAGCTGGCCAGTAACACACATCAACGTTATTGAAGGGACTTTTTCTCCATAAAGGACACGTTCCCACACTTTAATGTTGAAGTTTTCTTCGTTACTGGAGTCAAGACACACGATTCCAACGATTTCCAAAGGTATCTACTGCATGGCTTATTTATACCAGTAGGCTGAAATCGGGTATACGCTCGTTACAGTTAAAAGTCCATTCCTCCCAGCGCCATTTTACTCGATCCTCCACATCAAGTACGGCCCCAAAGGTCTATTTTCTTGCCGTTAGTCAATCCCATGGCAAAAATCCGTTTTAAAATGTGGCGTCTAGCAGATTTTCTGTTGAATAATTGTTAACTACATCTACAGTATCCTACGCGTATATGATCCTTTGCGTGCCTACAATGACCTTGAAGTTTCATCTAAGTGTGCACATGCACCAATTTTCATCGTTTGCTAATAATTACTATAAGATCAAAAATCTAAAAGACTAATGCGGTAAAAATTAAAATTAATTATACCGACAGATCGCCGAAGAAAAATTATAATATACTATAATTACTGTGTCCGGTTTGTGACGACACAATCTTTAACTTGATGCTGTTTCGTGTACTATTCCCAAAGCCAACCGAGACAGCAGCTACGTTCCTCGTTGCGAGGAACGCAGCTACCACCCCAGCCGACCTTGGCGCTGGTAAATGCGTGGATGACTATCTGCTAGTAGGCGCCTTTCCACTTGGCAGCAATACACTAGCGTGTGTCTAGATTGTACTTGTCCATGACACTTAGTACCTTCCTAAAGCACCGAACAGAACGAACCAAACGCACCACTGTTGGTGACAATTCAGCTCATCTCCTATTATAGCAGTGTTTATTTTGGCTTGCGTGCGTCAACCATCGTCAGCAATTAGTCTGTTTCCGGCAAAAGTGTTACTTCGCGCATGCTCTAAAGCTCCACCACTGGCAATCACTCGCAACCATCTCCTCGAGATGGTTTGCAATTTGGCATTGCTCGCGCCTGGTCACATCCATTAGCCTAGCCTGGTCCGTTAAAGGTATGACGCAACGAGTGCTTTGTTGAACTTGTTGATTTTGCTGAGCTGCTATTGCAGTTCCGGAAGGTACTAAACGGCTGACGCAACATCACTGCGCACGCGCGACGTCAAGTTTGGAGCCAAACTGTCTCAACAGTAGTGCGTGATCTATTCGTTCTGTTCGGTCGTTTAGGAAGGTACTGCCTGTTCATTAATTCGTAACATAGTCCTATGCTTATTTAGGTGTAATCTACCTATTCAGAGGGGTTGGATAGTGTGTATGCCGGTGTGAGTGTATGGGTGCTGGTCAGTTGGTGACCGCCCGGAGGTTAGGGTTGTTATACGTATGTTGACTAGACGAAGTGTTGCTCGGCCGAGTAGGGAATGTGTGGGGGTGTGAAGAGGAAGGGTTAGAAGAGACTGGGTTATCCTTTCCCCTCGCCCACCCTTTTTCAGACATGCTTTTCTTGTTCGACCTTGCTCCTCCATCTGCTTGCATTCCACCGGATAGCTAGTCAGTCGTTCATTCATAAAACCAGTCTGGAATGTATGTACAATGCGGACTTTTATATTCTGAACGACGACTCGATCACCTTTTGCTTGTTGTTCGGAGGTCGCTACCCGGAATCGATTTTGGACGTGGTTCTGCTCGCTATCTGATAGACGGTTTGTAATGGTCTCTGAAGTGTTCATTAATGGTAGGGCAGTGTATCTGCACTGCAAAGAATACAGGTATTTTAAGTGTCACCTCTCCCAAGCTCGCTGGGAGGCTTATCAGCATTCCATTATCACAGGCTATATGCTCACGTGGCGTCATGCCAAGAGAACTGTGTGGAGGAAATTGTGTGCTTGCGGGGAGACTTACTTCAGCAGCATCAACCTGAAGATTGGTTTTGCTAGCTTCGTCAGGGAAGCTGGGTGCCTTCGTGGCTAAGGAGTAGCATCGGTCCACCTGTTCTGAGTGGTTCCACAGATAACGGAGTCAAGTAGGTATCGGTCGTTAGTCTCAAGTTATAAACTTGACTTGTTGTCATGTGTCAGTAAGGGGTTGGTGCGTCTCTTTGTGACCAGACTTGTGCAGTCTAGGACAGAGTTGACCTCCGTTATCTGTGGTCAGCTGCTCTAGCGGGTGCTGGTTTGAGTAGGAAAGTGATTAAGCCTCTTCAGTCGCTATTCTTGAATCGCACATTTGTGACTAGGATGGGGGCCTGTGCTAGGATGGGGGTCTGCTAGAGGTCTGCCACAGGACAGCTGTTTAAACTCGTTGCTTTCCACTGTAGTTTTAAATTCACTTCTACGTAATACCCCAAGAGCTAAGAAAATTATCGATAATTTTTTTCAAGCAGTGTGTTTTGGCCCCTATAAACTCACGAGTGCTATTTAGGCAGAAATTAATTTCACGAGTGCGAAGCACGAGGGAATTAACTGCCAATAAATAGCACGAGTGAGTTTAATGGGCCAAAACTCGACTGTTGAAAAAAATTTGATAATTTCCAATAGCTCGCGGGGTATTTAGTTAGAGAATTTCTCGTCATTCTCCATTATTCTGCGCTCTAATTACGTAGAATTAAAAAATTTTGAAAGTTGCCACTGCCCACCAAATATTGGCACGCCGGGAAACGAATACATATTCGCTGCCATTGAAGAATGTCTCATTGATGCACACCTCCAAATATTTTTACTTTAAACAATTCCTTAATAGTAAATTAGTAGATGTAGCACATATTTAGACTTTTTTAAATTGCAAGAGGAATTTTTAAAAAATTCTAACCGAAATTGTTTAACTTAGATAGGGATGGTCCTACGCTCATTTAAAGATGGAGAAAGAACGGCATAGCAGTGAAAGCGTATGTTGATTTTCAAGTGCTGTTGTGGACCTCTAATCGCCCGAAATAAACATGCTTAGGGTTTTCTGAAAGGTGGGAGTCTATTCTTTCCACCAATCCTAGCCGAAATTGTCTATCTTAGGTACAAAAACAAATACGAGCATTGCAATGGAACTTTGAAATTGAAACTAGCTGCAACACAAATTACAGCTACACCTTAAAATGGGCGTAGGATGGTCCTTATTTAAGCTAAATAATTTCAGTTAAGATTGATGGAAAAAATAGACCCCCACCTTTCAGAATATCCTAAGCATGTTCATTTCGGACTATTATAGGGCTCGTAAGAGCACTTTGAATTCGAAAATCAACATATGCTTTCACCATTATGCCCCTATCTCCTATCTTTAAATGAGCGTAGGACAGTCCCTATCTAAGTTAAACAGTTCCGGTCAGAATTGATGGAAAAAATATATCCCCACCTTTCAGCAAAGCCTAAGCATATCCATTTCGGACTGTTAGAGGGCTTGCAAGAGTACTTTGAACACGAAAATCCCTATAAGAACCAATTGAAAAAGGAACTTTCACGCAAGTTAAGGGTGATTTACTTTAAATACGATTTTAGGGTTGATCCTGAAGGGATGCTTTTATGTGAAAGATGTAAATCACTTTTCTTGTCTAGAATTGCGTGGTGCGCATTATACGTACATTTTGTACACTTGGGGAACTAATTTTGGGGTAAGATATTTTTAGGTAAGTTTTTTTTTTTTAATTTTTATTTGATTTCAACATTTTATTTTTTACTTTCAATATTTTGATTTTTGCTCGTTTGATTTTTGCTGGTTCAAGCTTCGTGCAACTCTTTGGGGTCATACTAAAACGATGGTGGAGTATCTAGAACCTTTTTGGAAAAAAAAAAAACAATTTTATTTTTCGGAAGTGCTAAGGCTTTTCTCTTCCCGTGGCTTTTTCCGTTATTTTTACCAGCTTTGATGTAGATTTCCTCCCCACCCATAGGCTTTGCTGGTGGGGGATGGAGGTCAAATGGTGAGGCCAACTAATTGCTGCTGCTGCTGCTGCACTGCTAGTGTTGATTCTGTTGTTGTTGTTGTTTTTGTTGTTGTTGTTGTTGTTGTCAATGTTGGTGTAGTAATAGAAGTGGATGTATTGGTTGTTTTGTAGTTGTGATGGTGGGGGCCGAATGGTTGTTAGTGTGTTCGCTGGTGTTGTAGGAGAAGGGAAGGCGGCCATTGGTCCGGCACATATCACCATAGCACCATGACCAGGACCATGAAAATGGCAATTAGTGTGCTGATTAATACACTAGAAGAGTTGCTTGGTTTAAATTCTGCTTTTGGAAAAAAAGGTTTGGGTGTTATTTGCCGGCTGTCTGACGGGATAATGATTGACCCCTTTCTTTTCTCTCAACTGTTTCCAAGTCCATCTCTTATTTTTGTTTATACAAATTGTTTTACAATTTTCCAATACACGCATACAATGCTGTCATTGGATACCAGGTCTCTCATGTCCCGTTTGTTTTGTTCTGAGGCTAAGGCTAAGCTAATCAAGCTAGGCAAGACTATGGAAGCCATAGTATCTTCAACTTTGTACATTTTCCAACTCGATAAGCTGTTGACAACTGCTATTAAAATGAAACATTTAACGTTCCTACCTCATGTAAATGGAAAGTTACAGACGAGAGCAGCAAACAAACACCAAACACGATAGAAGTTTCCACGTTAGAAGAAGTGATCGAATATTTGGGCCCACCACATGACATGACTACCGTAGGATTCCATTCCCACAAATTACGTAGGCTGTGTTGTTTATATGCTGACGTTGAAGATCCTGAACGAGAAATCAAAAATTGGACGCCGCTTTCGAAAAAGTTAAGATATTAGGTGTTAAAATTGGTCGGCGTGAAATTCAACTGCCTGTACGTTGATAAATTCCAGACTGGCATGCACTCCAAACTGTGGCATTCGTATTCCCCCAGGATGGGTCTTGGTCTAGATGTACGGTTGACTATACGGAGTCTATACTGAGTCTAGGCATGAATGAATCTTGCAAAACAGAATGCCTAGGGTGGCGTTAAGCAGTGGACTATGGGCCTCCAATCGATGTGACCACCCTACACCCCAGATAAGCAGGCCATACATGTGTAGCCATTTGATGTCTTTCTTTACATTTCTCCTGTTTTATATCCTACCGGAAGCACTCGGAAAAGCCCTCATCCTAGGAAAGCTGGAGGGGGTGGTATACCTCTTTTACACTTGATGGAGATAAGAATTAAAACATCTTACCGTCTCCTTGTTTGCTTTATGTGCTTCGTCCCTGGATCGAGACTATTAATAGGTTATAAGTGAACGAACATGCAAGCAAGAATAATTTTTTTTCACTTTCCACGTCTCGTGAAACTCAACTTCAATTATATTAATTCCTAGATCAAGTCAAGTCACGCCAAGTCTGGCTTTGCAGCCATCCTAAAATAATCATCACTATACATAAAACCATAGGAAAAGAAAGTGTTGGGATGGCAAAGAAACTGCCTGTCTGCTCATGTCAACGCACTGTCTTGCGTTTCCATGGCAACCCGGCTTGTTAACGGGAAGCGGCCTCCGCCATATTGGTTCGTCGCTTGATTTGGCCGAGTTCGTCAATCGCTATTGGCTATGTAACTACCAATTAGCGGCAAGCAACCGAATGGTGTTTTTTTTTTTTTTTTGTTGTTGATAGAATTGCTGTCTAACTTTCATTGTGTTGCCGCATGTATTTGCAATGATGCAGGCTCTGTGTAAACTATCCGAAAACGTTGCTGTAAACAGTAACATCACAGCAGTGCAACTAATTCGTTGTCCGTATGTAAAAGCTAACAACCATTTTTTAAACCAATAAAGGAAAATCATTGATTGTACGGTTTGACACGTTACTTGAACGGACGTTTACAGAAAGAATTGAAGTATCGCCCAGTGCTAATTTGAATGATGTAACTGGTGAAGCGTTCTATATTAACGGCGAAGTTTGTTGCGTGAAAATGTACTCTCAATCGTCCATTCACATCCACTATGCATTTACAGATGAAGCGCTCAGTCGGTGTGCGCCCGTTGCTATTAATGAACACACTACAGCGCAGGCGCATTGCTGTGAATCTACTTCCGCCGCGTCCTCCTTTGATCGAAAAGGGTACCGACGCGTTCGCGTTAAGTTTCTTTTCCATCCCAACACTTTCTTCTCCCATAATACAAACAGTCTAGAGCACGGATGGCGAACCTTTCTTTACATACGTGCCAATAAAACAAAAATTAGCTTACAAAACAAGAAGTGCGTGTTACATCAGTACAACTTCTGTTCTTGGTTCTTATAGATGCTATTTTTTGGATGCTCGATTCGTACGTGTTTACTTTTATTTTGGTACATGCTTCGCTACCCTCTACCAATAGGTGATTCCGTGTGGTGGAATGGATAGTGTTCATGTGTGAGTATAACGGGGTCACAATAGTAGCTGGATCCAAACATCACTATTAATGCTAATTGCCAACTTTTTCATGGCAGAAAAGCTGCAAAGAAGTTTGTTCCATCATTGAAATATAAGTTGATCTGCTTACGGAAGTATTTTATTTGCAATAAATTTGCGTGTTAAGGCTAATTCTGCTGCTCTCTGTTGTCCAACTTCTATAAGTCATCATTCAAATCTTAAAAGTGCTGTATAATACATGTTACGAATTCAGACGTTGCACATGAGTCTCCCATTTCACTCAAGCCACAATTCGTAAGAGTATTATTACACTGCTCCCATTGTTCATAAAGAGAAGGGGAGGGAGGGCCTTAGGGCTTCGGGCAGATAACCAGGAGTGGTTAACGCTCGTTAAACCCTTTGGGGAGGAAGACAAGAGGGTGCCTTGCTGTAACTTCTTATGTGCGTTAATTTTGTAAGGAGAAAATGTCACTTTTCGAAAGGATCGCGTGCCACTAGAAAAGCTCCTGGGTGCCAGCTTTGGCACTCGTGCCATAGGTTCGCTATCCTGGGTATATAGAGCATACGACGACGAACAAGGTGATAGCCAGGTAGTGGTAGCTCTCACGTGGTAGGAGAGGGCATATGTATGAAGTGTGGGGGTTTCCCTACTTCGGCGTTGTACTGTACATTGAATCAGCGATGATACTGCCATTTTTATTGAGTGCTGCATAAAGACTATAAAGGTTGACTGGCATTGAAGTCCCCACAGCTAAAAGTCCTTAGCCAATATCACCACTCGTTGGATGTGAAGCACACAGAAGAATAGCCACAAACGACAGACACCTAGCAACTACCATTCCACATTCGCACTGCGCAGCTAGAGATACCATTCGGGTTGAGACCAGAGATGTGTCTCGCTAAAAAAAA